>JAMQGT020015483.1:0-80000 GCA_024447675.2 Pterophyllum scalare | reverse complement strand
CAAACAAATGTGATATTTTATTTTCAGTTACTCCATTTTTATTTAAAGGTCACTTCAATGTGCCTTTACTTACTAATGCTTGAAGTGTTTGACCTGTTATACTGTACACTGGACTGTATGTGAAGTCACAATCTCAGAAAAGAGACAATTTTTTTTTCACTAAAATAACTTCAAGTCAACAAGATACTCACTAAGTGTACTCTTTTTGATTCTGTGTAATAGAATTAGTTGCTTGAGAATGTGATATTCTTTCTAAAGGAGTTCCAACATCAAAGATGGCATAGAATTAGGCTTCCCTCCAAATATCATCTCTTTATCTGTTACTGTGCCAACACCATTAGCTGATGTGTCATGGCTATATTTTGTTTTGGATCATAATGAAAAAAGATGTTAAGTTTTTGATGGAGATGGAGGACGGATGGAGATGGAGGGTTACATTTAGTCATAGGTCAAAGAAGGTGAGATACCTGGAGGGTTGCATCACGATATTCAAACACAAGACGAGGTGGTGTGTCCATGAAATTATGACACAGATTTTAAAAGCACAAACACTTGTTTGATTTTGATATATCATAAATCATATATGACATATAGTATCTATACATGAATGCAGAAACAAAGAGTGCTTTTGCCTTTCTAGGACATATTTTACTATATGATCCAAAGGACTTTTTTACATCATGTAAGACATATATACGCACATGGGGTCGTGAACAAAGCAAGTCTGATTAAAATGGGTCCCACTGCTCTTTACCATTTCAGTGAGAATCAGTCTTTACATGGTTGCTACGGCAAGCCATTCATAGTGAAAAATACAGTCAGATAATGTTTCCAGATAGGGGTTTGAATGTGAGGCCGTCCTTATGAGAACAAGGCTGAACAAGCTGTACTTTGGCATAGCTGTGCTTTGAGCTATGTGCCGAGGTTGGCAAGCTAATATGCTCGCAATACCAGTGCAAACCTGCTACTGTTTAAATGAATGCCTACCTAACATCTTAGTTTAGCATAGTAACGTTTGTTAGGTAAAACACAAAATGCAGATGAGCTTAATCCTATTAAGCCTTCTTTTGCAGGCATTTGTCAGAAACTGGGGTATTGGCTGAATAGAATTTGAGTGGCACTTAAAGAAAAATAAAAAGGGATTATCAAAAATGACTTCAGCTTTTAGCTCCTGGGTCTGAAAAGTGAAGAGAATAAAGAAGTGCTTTAAACTTGCATTCTTCCTAATGTCCAGCAAGGGCCTACTCCTCTGGTTGCAAAAAGAGTCCACTTGAATTCTATGGGAGAATGCCCAGAAGCTCCCTTCATCTGTGAGTCCAGTGAACACTTTGCTGATGATTCTAAGGAGGGGTATAGTTAGCACACATGGTTCATCATATGAAGCATACCCTACTAGTCTTTGGTTTCTCAGTGAGCTTGTCCCCTCTCTCATCACATATGGCTGCAAAACACCAAGGTTCTTTAACAGTGAGGCTTCATTAACCAATCATTCATGTCTATCTTGATAGTGTTTATCATTTACATAGCATCTGGGCCAGTACCACTACCACCATTGGGTAATACAGAGAGCCAGCGCAACAGACAATCCTTTCCCAGTAAAACACATTAGGTGCACAACTCTGTTCATAAACTATTGTTAAAACACACATCATTTTCCAACTGCAGAATACAAGCTAAAATTGTGATTTTAGAGACACCAAATCACGCGAAAATGAAGTTACTGGATATTCTTGTGATATTTTTTGATTTTATACACAGTATTGCTGTTCTTTTCTCACAGCTGTCTATAAATAGAGTTTTAGTATTGTGTGGGTCAATGTTTTTAATACCTGCAGCTGCCTGGCCTGTTATGACAATCTATCTGCAAAATTATGCAATTGATCGATGACCAAATCTGCAGGAAGCCATAACGGTGGCTCTGTTGCTGGAAGCCATAACAGTGACATTTTGATTATTACAATTTCATTTTATCCTGTCATCATGTTATCTTCCTTCTCTGTCTACCACAATTGTTTTTATAACTGTGTTTAAAGTGATGAGTGACTACACCTTTATATTTTCATACAGTAGACTGAGTACTCAGGCAAGGTTTTCTCATGATTCTCATAAAATACTGCAAGCAGGGCCACTTTAAGTGACACGACCTTCAATTATGTATAATTGTAGCAGCTGAGTACAGTGCAGTTAGCACTCATTAATCCACTCTCAGGTTATCACAGACATCCAGAGTAAATTCTCTATCTGTACTCATGTCACACCCAAGATATTTTGTTATAAAGATAGCTTGTCTAACAGCACACACTTGTCTGAACAATCATAGAATCATTAAAGGAATAAAACAAAATGCCGTACATGCCGCGTAGAGGCAGCAGTGCAAGTTCAGCACCATGGACAGTGCCAAAAATGCACTCAGCAATAGCTGTCTACGTTGTGCATACAAATGCACCTTAAGGCAAAGGAACATCATTTTCTAAGACCTGTACCCTCCTGTGTATTGCATGTTTGAGAGTTTAAAGGAGAGTGCCCGAGTGACAGTGGCATAATTTAGGTAATGTTTAGAGTCACACTGAGCTTTATAACTTAGTTGGAATAGTATTATTGTCTATGATGTTACATGAATCATTCTGGCCTGCAGGACCTGCAGCTTATGGGTCAATCCAGGTATTACTAAAAAGCATTTCCTCAGCTTGGGTAAATTGTTTATTTTCCTACTTATCACATAGGATTAATTGATCTGTGGTTATTTAGTAAGATTATATTTCTAAAATAGCAGGTACATTGCACTTTATGCTGTGGAAAGAAAGGCTGTATTGTGCATGGAAACTAACAAAAACATAACAGTTATGTTTCATGTGGTTTTGTACCCAAAAATATGTTTAATGCCCAAGAGGTCCTGACACTGTCCTGTTACCTAAACCAAAAACTTTTAGTTACTGTAATTTTAAACTAATTGGACTGAATTGAAAATCATTTGTTGTTTTGGTATAATAACTTTGTACTTGTTTGAAGTTGACCTGTATTATTGCAACTTTCTGTCTCAATCACAGAATAAGTGCTGTTTCATCAGCAACTGAGAAATGTTACTGCTCTCCATGTATTTACAATAATAAACGTCTTCTGGCCTTAAGATGCAACAGCTAACTGTAATCTGCAGTCAGTGTCACAAATTATGTGCCGGCTTCTCTGATAATCATAACATAGCTGCTGATTCAGACTGTGCCATATTAAATTAACGACGTAAATTCAGTCCTTTGATTTAAATGCCATTCACGGACAAATACGAGCCTCCGAATATGTGAGAAAACTGATCCTGTTGATTTGGTGATTTTACAGGTGATAAATGCTGAAACAAAGAACATCATAAACCTCACAACATATTGATGAATAAATAAGAATGATGAATTGTATATGACCCTGGTCATGAGATCACGCATGGAAGGCAACTGTCCTGCTTTTGTCTCTTTTCTTCTCTTTTATCTTTTTTCCCATTTATTCATGTTTAAATAGTTTACCATAAATGTAATTTATTTAAACCTTATGTGAAAAAGAAAACAAATAGGAAAAATGTATAAGAAGAAGGGCAGCAGCTGTATAGGCACATGTGTAAGACTTTGTAAGAAATACAGGATGACCTCACTTCTTCTTCATGTGAAAACAGTGTCTGTTTGATACTTGTACTTAAAACTACAACAAGAGAGATTAGATAGAATTTGGCAAACAGCAGTCAGGTAACCCTGTGTTCTTACTACACCAAATTTGATATCAGAAAATAACAGTAACATGAATTTTATGTGCTACCTTGCAGTGCATATTTCCCTATTCTTTTGGGCTTGCTAACCCATTTGGGCAGTGCATCTTTTAGTGTCGAAGCATCTTGTTTACTTACAGTGGTGTTATGTGACTTTGTTCCTGACAAAAGTGTTTGTGAACTACAAACTTTGATCAAGTTTGTTGCCAAATGCCAATGGGCAGCTGTGTTTTATGAACTACAGCTTTGAAAATATAACCACACTATGGATGAAAATCCATTCGTATACAATTGGACAAAATTAAACTCACACTATCAAGCAATCTCAGTGGGGACCGGACCATATAATATAAAAGCAAAGGTCATAGTCTGTGGTTCTCATAAGTGGACATAAATTTAAAACTGATTATACACTCTTTGGACCTATACCCAGTCTACCTGGTCATATCAGTACTTTACAGTGAGCAGATTCCTAGTGGTTTGATTCACTGTGTGCTCCCTGATCTGTATGTGGTAGGGGTAGTGGGAGATTCACTTATTATGAAAATCAAATGTTGACACGTATGAGTTCACATAAGGCCTAAAGGTTCACTGTAAGAAACAGAGAAAAGAAGTTAGGCAGGCAGACCTGGAGAAAACCTTTTTTTTTTTTCTTTTTGGATCTAAATCTGAGAAAATACCCAGTAATTTAAATCGTTGCTGTGTTAGAAAGATTTAACCTTATGAGACCTCATCTCTCATTTGGCATGTAGTTTAAATTTCTTTAGCTATTAGGGATTAGTGGGACCTGTTATGTATAAAAAGTAAGTGTCATATTTGAAGAGAAAGTTTTTTGTTTTAATACACATGTCCTCATAGGGGAACAAGCAGTTTATTTTACAGTATAACACAATAGTTACCATTGTTTAACAAAGTATGAAACACTTTATTAAGCAGAATGAAGTATAAGGTGCAGAAAAAGCAAAGGCAAAAGGCAGTTAAGTGATGAACTCTTTTTTTTTTTTATGCAAATAAACATTAATATCCTCCTAATAGTCTATCAGCATGTAAAGCAGGTTGATGTATTACTCCTGTTTATGTGTTAGTCTTGTTATATTAAAATTTACATTTTCTGGGTCACCATGTTGTGTAACTGTTCAGTGAACGATATGTGGGCCCAGTATAAATGTATAGGCCAGTAATGACTTGAGTATACTGTTCTTTTCCTTCCTGGTTCCTTTTTGGGATGGCTGATTTTAGTTGCCTCTCTTAATACTCTTATTCTAGATGGTGCAAATGAGCATAGGTGGTATTTCTCTACCGAAGGTTTTCTTGCATCTGGTTGCAAAACCCTTCCTACTTGGTGTTTTATTCGCCGTCTTTCTGGAAACAGCTTTTAACTAATTTTCCATTCTCCTGTGCAAATCTATCTATCAATCTATCAGCCTTGCCAACCTAGTAAACCATTCATCCATCCACCGTGCATGCTCTAATACAGTATATCTTGCTTCTGGGAAAAACTAATCTGATGGAAAGACTAAGCTGTGATTTCTGGCGCTGCACAAGAACGTGTCTCACATGAGCAGTGATGCGGTTTTATAGTTCCCCTGGCACAGAGCGGAACATTTAAAAGGCATGGCTCAAATGTGCTTAGCACACTTTATTACCCATCTGCAAACAGCTTAAGTGTCAAGCAGCACATCCTTGAGTTAGTAATGTTCACAGGCATACTGAAAGATGAGGGCAATTAGCCCTGAGGAGCATACATTGGTGGCACATAAGCAAACAATGCAAAGCTTTTATTCAAACTAAAGGCTGGAACAAAACTTTGCAGTCCTACATTAAGAGCTGCACATAACACTAAGGCTTAATATCTAGACCACCTGAACTGTGATAATGGAGCTGTAATTATATCTGTGTGGTGGATGGAATTTTTCTACTAATGCAAATGGTTTCTAATTACCTACTGCCACATGGTAATTGCAGCATGATTACTGGCCCAATATTTTATACAATACATGTAATTAAAGCGTTATTTGATTATAATAGTTGAAATGAAACATTTAATGTATATGACTTTACTGAAGCAAAAGGAGAGAAAATCCTAATGGCATATTTTACTACCATTCTATGACTGAGCTCTACATTGAGTGTCATACAGCATGGCTATCTCATCACTTGCAAGAGAACTCCAGCAATGTAAAATAAACTCTTGTCAGACAGAGTTCAGTATTCAAGATGGTGTAAGGTCAGTTCAAAATGATTTAGTTGAGGACAGATAAATGGTACCGAAATTAATGTGAGTTTGACAAATGCTATGGGAAATAAACACAGACTGTTATGACAGGTTGGTTGCAGTACATGTGCCATAGGTGTCCTGCTGTCAATCAGCCACTCCAGTGCTGTTGCTAAGTGATTAGGGGATGTACAACCTGCCTGCAGGCAACCAAAATACCAAAGCAGTCGGAGCTCTGGGAGTGTTTGTATAGTTAGTTATTGTCTCTAACAAGCAGCAGATGTCCTGTTCTTCCTTTGCTAAATCTGAGATGCCAGTCCAGTTTCCTCAGAATAGCTGCCTTAAAGTGGCATTGTTCAGCAGATGATTGCTTGAAGAATGCTTCCCACAATCTTTAGTTCAAAGTTTGAAGGTCATGAAGATGTTGTTGGGCTTCAAGTGATAATCTTTGAAATGTTGCTGGTGTTTTCAAGTAAGGAAAGTTCACCTGGAGCAAAAAAGCAAAGTGTCTCTCTGACTCAAAAGTGATTTGTTAAAACAACTTGACTTTTAGCTGAAACTAGTGACACTTCCTGTTCTCCCAGCATACTATAAGCAATATTTTCTTACAGTAATTTCAGTTTGGGTCAGCTTCTATATTCAAAGCTTTACCTTAGGGAAACTGAACATTCAAGGTCCAGTCCCAATGCCCTTGCTAATCTCTAACCGCTGAACCTTCACACACTTTAATTAACATCACATGCTTGTTCAGCAAAAGTACAGGGATGCAACAAGGGTGTGAGTTAGAAATGCTTTATAAGAGTTGGGACAATGCTTTGTAACATCATGTTACCTGGGCAGAGGGAACTTTAAGTGGCCAGTAAAATGAAGCTCACATTTGCATCTCTAAATTATAATATCCTCGAGCAAAGTCATATACTGCAGACATATGGAAAACGTGCTTGAACAGCTTACATGGTTTGTTAGATGGCCCTTAAGCTTTTATTGATTTCACAGCAAAGCAGACTACTCAAGACAGGAAGTGGATTAGTACCATTTAAGGTTCAACCTTATATTTTAGAATATCATTTTATTATGTATAATGTGGTAGCTAAAGCAAAACTTCAGCCACTCACCTCACAACCAGAGGGTCGCGGGTTCGAGTCCCTGTCTGAGCGTGTGCTGTCATTGTGTCCCTGGGCAAGACACTTAACTTGATCATCATTGCCTATGTGTGAATATGGTTGTTGGTGGTCGGAGGCAGACTGCCCCAGGGCAGCTGTGGCTATATTAGTAGCTTACCACCACCAAGTATGATTGAGGTGTGAATGAATGGTGCACAGAATTGTAAAATGTATTGTGAAAAGCGCTATATAAGTCTAAGGCATTATTATTATTACTTCTCACCCTTAAACGAAGTCTCATCAGTGTCCATTTTATTATACTTTCATTATAGAAAGACAAACCGTAAATTCTTAGGACATTGGCGTGAAACGATGGGCCACCAAGTCTGTTGTTGTAAATATTCTCTGTTATCATCGCTACCACATTTATTGTTCTGTGGACTTTAGTGAAGCAAAGAAGGAGTTTTTTCCTTAAACTATACTGTTTTTGGCAGAAAAGTTGGAAGACATGATGTAAACATACCATTTGAGATTGAAGGGACAGTTACATAACGAAAACATTATAGTTTGGTTGCTTAATTCTTGTAGATTGTTTGCTTATTTGCTTATTCTGCCTTGTAACAGTTTGGCGACCTGTCCAGGATGTACCTTGCCTCTTACTATGTGACAGCTGGATCGGCTCCAGGCCTCCAATAAGTAGAAGAGGATGGATGGATAGATGGATGGATGGATGGATGGAATACTCAGCAACACAGTCAACAGGTACATTTTCAACAGTGGCCGTGACCTGTAACTCACAGAGGTAACTAGGATACTGTAGAGTTTGTAGTTATTTTCTTAATTCCCAGTATTTGCACATAAATCTCTTTCTAGGTGGGATAACTACATCTGGGCACACAAATTTCATATTCAGTATAATTCAAACTCAGAATATTATTAGCCTTGTTGTGGACTGGAAAGAAAAATTCAACAAAACTGTTTGTATTGCATTGTTGTAGAAAATGTGCCACTTGTAACTTAAGAACTTGGAAATATGATTTTTGTTTCAAATTTTTCCAGTATCCATATAAGACCGTGATATTTTCTGTACATCCAGGGTCAAATTACATGGCACGAACTGCTTATAGCTAATTTGTCATATTCTTAATGATGTTAAGACAAGTATAGACTGCGACTGTACCTCACCTAATTAACTCCAGGGAAAGAGGAAATATACCTTGATGGCTACAGTACATATTCCAGAGCTGTCAAATCTGAAGGCTGTAGAGTGAAACCCATCCATTTGGAAAAAAAAATAATAGTAATCAGAATTTAACTTTGATTAAAAAAAAAAGTAATCAAAAAATCTTGTTAAAGCTGTTTTACAGCTTGAGTTTAATACTCAGATTTCAGAAACACACCAACAAGTTAACCAACATATGTCTGTGCTTTCTTCGATTTGAATTATTATGCAACAGAAATAATTTAATAATCTCATTTTATTTTAAGAAACACACTAAAGCCAGGAGCTGCAAAGAGAGTAGAAAAAATATATTCAACAAATTTCAGCATCAAATAATGCTGTTTGCTAGCATGGAGTTCACCTTCATGTTGGAGGAATTGTACTAGATTCCTATTTATCAACACATTTGCACACCAGGGGGCTGAGCACACGAGAAAATCCCCACCATTAAGCTGATGTACGAGGTCAGTGATGGCAATTTAATTCTGCTTAAATGACCCAGAGTAATATAAGCGTAGGCCATCATCTTGTTATGACTTCTCATCCTCACTTTAAACGTTTATTATATGTATGACTGACATCTCTCTCTGATTTACCAGTTTACTCAAGGGAATTTGTTTGCATTACATACTTGTTTTGATTTTATAAGCTGTGTCATGTGGTTAAAAGCAATTTATATCATTAACTGAGTTTATTATTTCTGCAACTTCAGATCCAGTGTATGCTTTTAAACATAACACTTCCTCGTGCTCTCTTTGAAATGGTACAGATATGAAACTCTGGTGAGACCCGCCTGAAAGCTGCAGTTTTCACTGGATGAAAAACATCTGAAAAGCTGATTACCAGTTAAGTGGAAAATGATGATCATTACAAGCAATCAAGATGGGCTTGTTTGCAATTGCAGATAAGTTAAGAAGCTGTAATTACAGCAGTGGGCACAGGGGCTTTTCTGAAGAGATTACATGCACTAGAAGAGGACGATTCGAGTAAGGTTTAATGCTGGAACTGTCAAGAGCCCAGTTTTCTTTTTAATTTTCTCTTATGTAATATAGAAAACTTCAAAAACACCAGCTCAGTTCATGATTATCATTGCAGTGTTACTATGCTATATTTAACACTAATGTTAATACTACTAATGCAATACATTGCTGTTGCTTTTCAGTTGAAAGGACTCATACTGACAAAAACCTATGCTTTGAAAAGACAACCCCAGACCTCGTTCCACTGATTGCTTCAGGGTGAGTACAGACTGGAAAACAATATTCATGGTTTTTTAGTTTTTTTCAGAATTGTTGTAGGTTTTGACCTGTGACCTGTGGGACTGGGTTGCCGCAAAGGCACTCTTAGATTGTTGCCTTCAAATTGCTGCCTTTTTGGAACAACCTGTCATACAGTGGAAATAATTATTTGATCCCCTGCTCAATTTGTAAGTCTACTCACTTACAAAGAAATAAAAAGTCTCTAATCAAGCTCTTTGGCATCAACTGGACGTGTTTGGTGGAAGAGAAATATTGAGTATGACCCAAAGAACACCAGCACCACAGTCAAGCACGGAGGTGGAAACATTATGCTTTGGGGTTGTTTCTCTGCTAAGGGTACAGGACGACTTCACCACATTGAGGGCCCAATGGACGGTGCCATGTACCATAAAATCTTGCATTAGAACCTCCAAACAGATGGGTCTTCCAGCATGACAATGACCCAAAATGTACCACAAAGACAACAAAGGAGTGTCTAAAGAAGTAGCACATTAAGGCCATGGAGTGACTGTGGAGGGAGCTGAAGCTATGAGTTGCCAAGCGGCAGTCAAGAAACTTAAAGGATTAAGAGTTTCTGTAAAGAGGAGCTGTAACCAATTCAGTGATGTAAAAGTGGGTAAGAGTGTAATAACAGAGTGGACTAGTAATGAGACAAAGGGCTAGCATCAGAAGAAACCAGATTTGTCAAAAGTCAGGAATCTGAGCAACAGTAATAAATAATCAGTAGCAGCCCTTATATTGTTACAGTGAATACAGAAAAATGTCCAATCTATACAAAAATACAAATAAATAACCTGGAACAACAAGTGTGCACAAGAGAAAATGAAGGCAGATTGTTTTTTGGGGCCCATAGTAAACTGAATTTTTTTGCAGGTGCACCTGATCTTAAAGGTTTGCAAAAGTGAAGTGTGTGTGTTGCCAAAAGTATTTGCTCATATACCTTCACATGTATATGAATTTCTTAATCCATAGGGTTTAATAGGAGGTTGGTCCACCCTTTCCAGCTATAACAACTTTAACTCTTCTGGGAAGGCTTTCCACAAGGTTTAGGAGTTTGTTTATGGCAATTTCTGACAGTGTATTTATGAGGTCAGACACTGACATTGGATAAGAAGAGCTGGCTCTGCTCTAATTCATCCCAAAGGTGTCCTACCAGGTTGAGGTCAGATGCAAAAAATTGCAGTGAAATGTCTTGGTATGCTGAAGCATTAAACATTCCTTTTACTGGAACTAAGGGGCTGACCCCAACTCCTGAAAAACAACCCCACACCATAATCCCCCCTAAACCAAACTTTACACTTGGGGTTTAATAGGATGTTGGCCCACACTGTCCAGCTGTAGCAGCTTTAACTTTACACTTGGCACAGTGCAGTCAGACAAGTACTGTTCTCTTGGCAACTGCCAAACCCAGACTCATCCATCAGATTACCATATGGAGACGTGTGATTCATCACGCCATCGCTCTAGAGTCCAGTGGCGGCATGCTTTACATCACTGCATCCAATGCTGTGCATTGTGTTTGGTGAGGTAAGGTTTGGATGTAGCTGCTCAGCCACGGAAAGCTCTCCATCCACCATTCTTGGAAAAATCTGAAGGTCACATGAAGTTTGGAGGTCTGTAGCGACTGACTCTGCAGAAAGTTGTCGACCTCTGCACACTATGCGCCTCAGCATCTGCTGACCACATGCTGTAATTTTATGTGGCCTACCACATCATGGCTGAGTTGCTGTCCTTTGCAATTGTTTCCAATTTGTCATAATACCACTAACAGCTGACTGTGAAATATTTAGTTGTGAGGAAATTTCACAGCTTCACAGGTGGCATCCTATCATGGTACCACACTGGAATTCACTGAGCTCCTGAGAATGACCCATTCTTTCACAAATGTTTGTTGAAGCAGTCTGCATGCCTAGGTGCTTGGTTTATACACCTGTGGCCATGGAAGTGATTGTAACATCTGACGCCAATGACTTGGATGGATGAGTGGATACCTTTGGTAATATCTTGTATGTACTGTATGTGTGAGTGTGTCTTTCTCTTGAATTTCCCTATCGTGGGACTAATAAAGGGATTTCTTATCTTCTTCTCCGAAATTCTTTAGCTAGCCATCTGACACAATTAGGATCTCATCCTAGTCCTTGGATTTCTGTCCCCTAAAAAACCTGGCTCTGTGTTCAAAGCTGAGCACGTTGATATCGGAGCTTGCAACTGCTTACAAAATGGAAGAGGAGAGGTTAGCTAACGTAACTCGTTTCCTGACAATGAACTCACAATGAACTCGCTTGCTTTAGCTGCCTTTTATAACAGACTAGTTTGGGGGATTTTTCTTCGCTTTTCATCCTCCAGCAGATAGGTGCCTTCACTCCCGTGGCTGAAGTACAAAACCCGTGGAAAAGAAGTGCACCTGGACTTCTTCTCCCTGGTGACAGGCTGCATGTTACCTGTGTAGCTCCCGACTGGCTGTCGATGGGGCTAGGTACCACCCCACCTGGGATTATGTGAACTGAGGGCCCTTTCAAGTACAATTGGATTTTTAACAATTTGCGGATGTAAACAAATCAAATGAATACTCTCGCTCTTAATAATTTGACCTAGCTGCAGGGTTTCACACCTGGAGTACAAAGTACTGTTTTGCTTGGGATCAAATACTTATTTCTTTCAGTGACATGCATTAAAATGAAAGTACAATAAAAAAAAATAAAGACTGTTCATTTCTTTGTAATTTAGCAGGGGATCAAATAATTATTTCCCCTACTAATTTTTCCCCCCACTGTCTGACAGGTTGCTCCAAAACCACAGCAAATTTGAAGGCAGCATTCTAAGAGTGGCTTTGCAACTGGCCAATCCCACAGGTCACAGGTCAGTGTGCATCCTCAACATTTTCAGCCTAGATGAAATATGTATTTCATGTTTACTTTCATTATGGCTTTCCTCCAAATTAGGGGGACTCAAGTATTTTTTTGAACAAACTGTAGCTGTTATTGCATAAAAAATATGCAATACAAAAAATAAAAATGCTATCTCCCTGCAGTGTGGTAATTTTTCTACATTATGTGGCTGAACATGACAAAAGTGATAACAACACTACCAACCATTTTGTGATGATACGCAAGAGAGACAGTGTTGACTTTTTTTGAGGGAGAGACTATTCATTTAAATGTGGTCATCTGCTTTTGCTTTGCTAAGCTTTTGCAATACTAGATGCCTTTGGCGAAATGCTGTAAGCAGAGCATTTAAAAATTACACTGGTGAAAGGTTTGATCCTCAAAGCTAAAGGTCAGATATGCTGTGCAGTACATACTATACTCTATAAAATGATGTGCATACAAAGCAGCGCTTATCCTTGCATAGTCTGAATTATCTAGAGGTGATTATTAAACTGAAAATTCTTCAGATTCTGCTGTTGTTTAATAAACGCCAGCACTGTTTTCATATTCACAGCAGGGCCCTTTCTCCTCCTATTGCACTGCTTACATAGCAGGATCAAAAGCTGTGGAGGGGAGATATCAAACCATGCCTGAATCTGTGTGGTGAGAGCAGTGTTCACCCTGGGGAAGAAGCAGACAACACCTTTACTTTCATCACCAGAACAGAGCTTCCTTGGAGCATAGAATGAACAGTGCCTGTTAGAAACCTTCTTCCTTCTTGGTCCTTCTTCTAAGTGGTGCCACAAGAGTACTTGTGCCATGTTGCGACTGAGTGTTTTAATTGCTATGTTATGTTTTTTAACAAACCAAATGAGACCTTTCACAACATAAAGCATTGTAAGATACAGCAGGCTGCTTTAAACGTTTCCTGCCCCCCTCCCCCCTAACCCCCAGCAGCGAGTCACAATACTTTGTAGCACTCCTTGTGAATTATTGATGAGCCAATACAGATTATTCAAACAAGAACTGGTAAAGTTGGAAGAACAAGCTGTATGAGACTGTTAATACAAGTTCAAGATTAAACTTTAGATCAGGGGTGCCACTGGACCTTTGGTGGGCCTGAAACAGTCCACCAAAAAGTTAAGTTCCACTTGAATTCCCATCCATCCATCCATCCATCCATCCATGCTCTTAACATCCTTGACAGATGCCAGTCTATCATACGGCTATTCCCAGTGTAGTGATAAAATCAATACTACATAAGGGAAGATATTGCAAGGAAAGCATTTCTAGTTTTTCAGTTATAAAGAAGTGAAATCGTATCATTGTTTAATTCCAAAAAAGACTTGTGCTGTGTCCTGTCTGTATGTGGACTGACTAAAAAATGTGTGTACAAACAAACTGAATATGTGCCTAATCAATCAGTCATAAAATAAAAATTACTTTATCAGAGTAAATCAAACAGTTTCCATTTAACATTTAAGTCCTTGTATGATTCTTTAATATGATATGAATCCATTTCTATAGACACCAACTTTACTACTTAGAATTCCACAAGGGTGCCATTCAGAAATGTCACATATATGCCCCCCGGTGCAGAGATGCTTCACAGTATATGCAAATGACATGTAAAAAAATGCCCTTGAGATAATGCAAACAATGTTAAGATGCCACACAAAAATAAATACACATGGGTTTTGTTGCTAAGCGACAAGTGAGCCAAAAAGGCTGAACATTCAACAGTCTGGACAACAGCAACATAAACGGCAACAACAAAAAGAGCTCAATGTAGGGCATTTTTGACAGTGAAAATCTATTAGCTCTACTTTTTTATTTGAAGTTCTACACGCCTGCCACATTTGTATTAAAATATGTATGGTGTTGTGGCTGAATATTTATTCAGTTACAATTCAATTTTAACTAATTTGACGAATAATATAATGTTTTATTAACCAACTTCTGAGTTTCAGAAATTGTTAACTATGGATTCAAGTCCTTAACCTTGTTAAACTGAGCCCACATTTATCCCATTTTGCTTTGCACTGTGCATAAAATAAAAAATATTCTTCTACTGCACACTCAACCTGGCAGATCATTGCGTTTTAAGGAAGCAGCCTTAAGTTAACTAACTGACTATGATTTGTCAGAAATCTGGGAGCAGCAGTAAACTGTGCCTGGATGATAAGGTTTTCAAAATAACCCTCTGAAAATAAAAGCTTGGTTTAGATTTGAAGTAAATATGGGGGAAACCATGTGAGAGTGGGGGTAAAATGTGGCAAAATATTTGATTTGTCATCGAGAAAAAATAACCTACATCTGGTGATGTCAGAAAGACAAAATAATAACTTAAATTGTTGTAATCTCTCTGCCAGTCATCACTGTCATTTTTTCCCAGTTCTTATCATTTACTAATTTTCTACAAACAAGCAGGTGTTGCATCTTCAGAGACAGCAAATAAGTGTCAACAAACGCATATTTAATCTTAATGTGCCATATGCTGGAAAAATACAGCTAACTTCAAACCGCTTAACATGTAGGTCTGCAGGGAGTCAGACTTGTTTTCATGGACATATGATCCTGAGGGTGTTGTTCTCTCATAGTAAAAGAATAAAGGCAGCATAAACAGATAAATACATAATACATTTATAACCGGATGTCTGATATAATGTATTAAAACATAATAAAACAAAGAATTATTGAGAATATAGATGCCTGTTTGTGTCTTGATAATTAGGTCAGGTGTTTTTTGTTTTTTTTGATCAGTGGCAGCACAGAAAGCAAGACAATAGCTTTGACAACACACAGCCAAAAAATAAAAGCTTCCACTCATTTGTACTACACCTGACAGCGTTATTTCTTTGTTAAGTTATGCCCTACTCACATGCTGCAGAACCTGTCAACACGAGCAAGAACAACCTCTTCTAATGAGCAGGCCTTAGGGAGGTAGTAGTAGAGGCTTCTTACAGACTGGATTAGTGAATGTGGTGGTTAGGCTGTCTCCCGAGGGTGCTTACATCTACACTATCAGAGTCACAGTGACTTCGTTGTCAAGGTCAAGCAAATGAGTCAGGTGGGATGGCTCACTGCAGGCAGAGGGAGCACAAGTGTCCTCCATCCGTCACGGCATGATACAGCTTGACTGTGGTGACTTAATGCCACTGAGCCATTGTGGCTCAGTGGTTAGTGCTGCCTTGTCACAACGAGAAGGACGAAGGTTTCATTTAGGTTTTTTGAGGAGTATGTTTAACCTCACCGTTCTGGCATTGGTTTTCAGTAAGGTGCTTCTGCTCCCCTAAATAAATGTTATGTTCCCTGCTAATGAACTGTAAACAGAAATTAATATATCATGTGTGGAAACGACTACAATCAAGCTTTACTTTCCATTTATTTTTTGAGCCAGAATGTCACTGGGCAAGATGCCTCACAAGCTGTTTGCAGGGAATTGTGAATATAACAGTTAATACTTTACTGTTGCTTCCATTGCAGCTATATCAGCAGTGATATCTTGGGAAAATAAGATGCTTACTGTGTGAGAAATAGTGTGTCCCAGTAGGCAAGCTTCCATAACCACCACAATAGTCAGAGGGATAAGCCAGCACAGCTCTAATTAGTTCAACAGAGGAACTTTTAAGGGCTGCATGAGAGCCAGGAGCTGAATAAATACATATAAATCTACAACTGAAAAAAAAATCACAGTAATATTCCTTTCATTGCAATCAGCATTAATCTAAAGCACTCGTCTGCTGGATCTCTACAGTGTGTGAGAGCCTTTCTCTGATAAGCTGGATACACCTATTGAATTTGCTGATTAAAGTCATATCAGGCAGTGCTCCTGACAGCTGTGAAGAGATATAAGTCTGAAGTCTGTGGAATCAGTTTCAAAACACCACAATTTTCCCACACACCAGAGAGGATAAATGCCACACAGATGCACCAGAAAAATTATTCCATATCCACGCTAAAATTGTTTTCATTTAAAAATGAGGCTCCTTTCTGGTGAGATGAAGCTCAGGCTCCTTGAGTGATTTACTCACTGTCTCTGGAAGCTCTCAGGCTGCCTGGAGAAGTAGAGGCTCCTCCATCACTGCCTCCATCACTCTAAAAGCCCAGCGGAAGACCCTCATAAAAGCAAGAGTCATCACTCGCAGTGCTGTTTCGCAGTCTGCAGAGTAGATGTTTTTTCATCTTCAATCTCAACTGAACACCAAAGGTCATCTCACATCAACAGAAGCCACTCTTGCATATACTTCACTGCTGTCCAGGGCATGAAGTCTTCTCTTGTTTCCTAACAGGGAAATCTGTTTGCATATGCACAACATTACTGACTTGCTGTGAAGTTATAAACAACTTTTTACCATACAAAAGATATTTCACTCATTCACAAGGCTTCTACTCCAATCTATCAGTCCATCAGCCCTTTTCCCTGCATGCAACTGCCTCTTAAGAGTATTTATTTATTTACACTAAATTTCTTTACTATCTCTCTGATATATATATATATATATATATATATATATATATATATATATATATATATATATATATATATATATATATAAATTGTCCCACACTGTTATTCTCTCTGTTGCAAGGTCATGTCTTTACATGTTACACAGACAGACGGTAGAGATGACAGCTCTCAGATCCAAACACTAAATGTAAACCATACGTGCGCTCTTAGGCAAACAAACACTGAAACAACACACAGCTGCCTAATAAACATTTAGCAACAAATGCAAATCTTTCACAGTTTGTTTTGGAAGGGCTATATTTTCCAAAAGGTTCTTTCTATACTGATGTAAAATAAAATAAAGCTGAAACTGTCCAAATGTTTCAGGTTTGGCATAACCAGGTTTCAGTGAGGAGAGAAGCACTGCAAATGTTCATGGTACTTTGTCTTTCAGGATGGTCCTGTTCTCTTTCTGCTACTGCCACCATCTTCTGAGAGTGTCTCTCTCACCTTTTCTATCTGATTTGCTGTTGCTCCCTGTCTGTGTTATCTGGCTCTGATAAATACAGCTGACTACCAAACTGAAATCACTTGCAGCAAAATCACATTTTCTGGAAAGTTACAGTGAACTTGCACTAGACACCCTCACAAAAGCTTTTTGAACAGTGCTGCTCTGTTTTTTTCAGCTCTACATAACCGAGGTGGAGAGTGCAAAGTTAGAATGACTCACAGAAGCACAGTAGCCATATGAATGGAAATAAATTGAAGTCAGCCTTTAAAGTTGCCTGGTAAAATATGATCAGTGTCAAGGGTCAAAGACAGAAATTAAAGAGAAGAAAACCTGGAGACTTGAGAGCTTTACAGGATATTCATGTGACTTGCTCAAAATCTTGTGAGGAAAAAAATACAGCAGAGAAGCAGAAACTTCGGGAAAACAATGAATAGTGTATTTCAGGGTAGGGGTCACTGGAACATTCCCTCAGCACACAAATGGCTGCAGCACAGGGGTATTAAATGTGGTACAAAGGGAATAACCTTTCAGTGCAGTTATAGGTAATAGTTTCTGAGAGTGTGGCTTTGAAAATCAAAGTTTTCATTTTTCAGAGTACTGGAATTTTCAGAGGAAAGAAGTTTCAGAGCTGCGGAGGATGATAGTTACAAAAAGATCATGCAATACTAGGTGCATACTCTACGCAACATTTCTTATGAGGTGAGCAATTGTTTTGTTCATCATAAGAAAGAATATGCAAGGTGCAATCAAAACTTTTGTGGCTCCATCCATAAAATGCAAAAGCATCCCCTGATTTAAATCTGGATGCATTCCCCACCCCCAGGTTGTCTTCTAGTGGTCCTCTGGATCACTTCCCTGGGAAAACATGTTATGACCACTGCAATTTCCCCATGGACCTCAAAACTGTGCTGACAGCAAACAACTTGTTTGTCAAACTGACCCAACCTTCATATCAAGGATTTTCACTCCTGATGAGAGGAAGGTCTCTAGCTAAGACCAAACATCAAGCAACAGTCTTCAGTGGAAGGCTGAACACCATCAAGTCAAGAGTGCAGCCAGGATAATGCTCAACATTTTTTGACATTCCCAGAGTTTTGGTGATTTCTATTGAATTCTACTGTAATGTAAGAATTCATCTGAAGGGAGAATTTTCAGCACAAATAAACAGGACCGCATGCCTGCATGCACAATCGCACAGTGCATTGAGAAACATCAGAGTTTTTGGCTACACTAAGACAGTCTTGGCTTATGATCGGCTCTACTCACCAGATTTGGCTCCCTGGCCATTTGAACAGCTTTTTGATACTTTTTCCTTCTTTGTCCTACCTATGTATTTATTGTTTCCTGGTGTCTGACAGCAACTGCGTTGCTGATAACCAGAATGGTAACAGACTAAATTGGTCCACCACTTTTTAAGTAGTCGTGAAAGAAAAGAAAGTAAAAAGTAATATGCTAAAAGTTAAAGTAAGACCATCATAAGTGAGTTTTAATGGAACCTGTTGTGGGTAGTCTAAATTCATTACCAACCTCAACTCTGCCTCACTGCTTCTGGAGGCTGATAGATAGGATTGCTGCTCATTGCTCTTTTCCTGTGCCCACACCCAGAGGACACAGTGATGGATGATTGGCTGAGGACAGCTGCTGATCTGCCTCTCAGGAGGGTAACTAATAGAATGGGGGCAAGTGGGCCAGTGCAGAGAGTACAGGACTGAACAGAATGCCCCAAGTACAAAAAAAGATTTTGTTTCTTATCAGCAGGCAAAAGTAACCCTCAGACTTCAAAGTTTTTTTCATGACTTCATCTTTAGCTGCTAATATTTCAGACAGATTAGGTCATGAGGGAGACAATGATGATACCTTAGTGGACATGCCTCATAAAGATGCAGTGTATTTGCTCTTCTCCACTGAAAATATATCTTACACTGTAATGAGCAAGAATCTGAAAGCACACTTGTTACAGCCTCTTCCCATTAGTAGGCTTGTGACTTCCAAAACAATAGCCAAAACATCCATATTTAATGAGCATCACCTGCTCTCATTTATATATGCTGTAAAACATTCAAATCTGGAGCAAATGCCCTTTTCAGTCTGAAAATGGTGCTTGATGTCCAAACAGACAGTTTGAACAGGGATTTGTCTAGCCACATTTCAATAGACATAGACAGATAGAAACATGGCTGTTTTCTCTATTCTAATAACTTGAAAACAGCTCAGGTCAAGCCTACTACTTACAAGCAGCCACTGGGAAAACAGGGGTCATTAAAACATGAGGAAGAAATACACAGATAAAGGGACAACAGCGACCCATGTTTCAACCGATTGCCGACGAGACAACCAGGTGTAATTTAAAGCATTTTATAATATATAGGTCCATGTGCAGGATCCAGTGGCAAAACAAAGGTTATAGTTAACAGGAGGGTAGCTACGGTAAGAGTCAGGTTCCAAAGCAGGATTGGATGAATGCTGGGGGGCACAACAGAGGCTTGTCTGGTGCTTGTTCATGGTCTTGTGAGCATAAGACAGAAGACAACAGGGGTGGAAGAAATACTGCCAAATCAGTTCACAGTATATTTCAGGGCAGGGGTCACTGGAACTTGGTCCCTTTCACTAATGCATGCTTCCTATGGTGGGAGGAACATTGCGTTTTCTGATATTTTTTTGGCCCGTGAAATCTGAAGGACCACTTGAGGGTTTGAGAACCCTGCTATCTCAGAACTGGAAATTGCCCTTTCGGGGCATAGTATGTGTGTAATTCTCTATTTGGGCCAATTTAAATGTTGAACAAGGCTGAAGGCAGATTTAACTCTAAACAAATTGGCCTCAACATTTGTTGAGTACTTGAGATGCGCTTCAGAGTGATTTAGTGCTGAGGTTTAATCTGGCTGCACAGAATAGCTATTTTTAAAATGGCACCACACCTTACTGGTTAAACACAGTACAGGCAAAACCTTAAAATCTACGTGAGAGATTTTACACATCAAAGTCTGTTTACAGGTTTTCAACAATATTATTTAGTATGTGAAAAATCACTCTTCATAAAATCTCATAAATTGCCTCAAGTGTTGTCAGTTGAGGCAAAGTTGGTTGACTATGAAGACTACAACTTGTGTGTTGAGTTAGAGGAAAGTATGCTTACACATGCGAGTGTGTCCTTCTCCCTGCTCGAGGGGAACACATATTTATAATCCACTTGGTGAATGTTCAGTTTCACAGTGCCAGTGTGGTGTCAGTGTGCAAGCAGTGCTGGATATATCCACCTTAAACTAGACTATATATCGTCCATTGGTGTTGTGACTGCATTTTGAAGACTCCACTTGAATAAACAAAACAAACAAAAACAGACATTATTTTGTTTTATGACCATAGCCACCTTGATTTTCTGCAGTTGTACCATATTTCGACCAAAGGGTGGCGTGCAAAGTTAAATCTAATGCTAGCAAGCTTGTTTAGCAATTGCATCCATAAACTGCATAGCAAGGCAGATATATGCAGTCCTGTGATAAAGTATTTCCCCCTTTGTGTTTGTTCTTTTTTTTTTTTTTGCATATTTGTCACACTTACATATTTCAGATCATCAAACAAATGTTTTCAGTAGACAAAAATAACCCAGGTATCAGAATCAGAATCAGAAGGTTTTATTGCCATATGGGTGAACGGGTTCACAACATTAGGAAATTGCTGCGGTACTTCGTGCTTACATAAAAACAAATAAATATAAAAACTATAACACAATATTACAAAATATACAGTACAGAGATTAGAGAGATAAGTATAAAAACTATAACACAATATTACAAAACTGTAACTATAACACAATATAGGTAAACACAAAATGCAGTTTTGAAATGATGATTTAATTTCCTAAGGAAAAAGAAACTAGCCAAACCTACCTGGCCCTATGTGAAACATTTCCCCCCAAACCTAATAAGGGGTTGTGCCACCCTTGGCAGCAAGAACTGCAATCAGGTGTTTGTGATAAATGACAATGAGTCTTTCACGTCACTGTGGAGCAATTATGGCCCACTCTTCTTTGCAGAATTGTCTTAATTAAGCTACATTAGAGGGTTTTCAAGCATGAATGCCCTGTTTAAGGTCATCTCAAAGCATCTCAATTGAAGTTTATCTGGAGTTTGGTTAGGCCACTCCAAAAACTTCATTTTGTTTGTTTTTTAGCCATTCAGAGGTGGGCTTTTTGGTTTGGTTCCTGCTGTCCTGTTGCATAACACAAATTCAATTCAATTCAATTTTATTTATATAGCATCAAATCACAACAAACAGTTGCCTCAAGGCGCTTTACCTTGTAAGGTAAAGCCAATACAATAATTACAGAGCAAACCCAAGTATCAAAACGACCCCCTATGAGCAAGGTGAAAATGCAGTAGAGCTTCAGGGCACGAATTGATGGCTGGCCATTCTCATTAAGGATTTTCTGAAACAGAGGAGAATTCATGGTTCCATCAATTGGCATCCAGGTCCTGAAGCAGCCATGCAGGCTCAGACCATCACATAACCCCCACCATGTTTGACTGGTGGCATAAAATTATTTGTATGAAATGAAGCTTATGCATAAGCTGAACAAGGAAGCTCTGCATTCATTCATCTGTCTGCTTTCCCAGGTGTTTGGCTGCTAGTCCATTCTTCACAACACTTCCACTTTCCCCTGCTGTCAAACTCAAAGCATCAGTGACATCAGTCCAATCATCTTTCTGCCTGCCTTCTTCAAGCCAATCAGCCTCCATTTGGTCTACTTTAAATCTCACCGCTTACCTGTTACCCTTGCAGACTCATTCTTGAAACCCACCTCCTCCCCATCTCCACCTCACCCAAGTCACTGGGTGCTCCACCAAGCTGCCATCTTTATCTTCACCAAGACCATCATCTAGACTCCAGGGATCCTGCTCTAATCACCTGTCACCACTGGGATTCTATTCTGCCATGATGGGCCATCAGAGTCTAATTGCCAAATAGCTTAATAAAATTCTGTATATCAATAAATCATGTTCGGTTCCTCCTAATAAGCTCTCCTTATTGAAATGCTGTTAGTTTAACGCCAGATCTAGACCTGGAAGCCCCAGGGTCAAAATAGGATGCACCCCCACATGTGGTCGAGAATGACAGAGCTAAGATCCTGTGGGACTTCCAGATACAGACAGACAAACTTATAATGGCTAACCAACCGGACACAGTAGAGGTGGACGAACAGAGGAAGAAAGTCATAGTGATCGATGTAGCAATGCCAAGTGATGGTAACATCAGAAAGAGGGAGCTCAAGAAATATCAAGGGCTGAGAGAAGAGCTAGAGAGGATGTGGAAGGTGAAGGTAGCAGTGGTCCCCGTTGTAACTGGAATACTCGAGGCACACACACTCACCCATTCACATGGGTTTGTTTGACTGGTACTGTAAAAAGAAACCAGGAAGGAGGCAAATAGTTTTTCATAGCACTGTTGATTGCTGAAAACAATAGAATTTTGCTCACAAAACATTGGAGCACAGAATTATTGGCTTAGCTGTCACTTATCACTTTGCTGTAGCTCAGGAGGTAGAGCAGGTCCCCTACTGATGGGAAGGTCAGCGGTTTGATTCCTGGCTGCTCCAGGCTGCATGCCAAAGTATCCTTGGGCAAGATACTGAACCCCAAGTTGCTCTCTGACGCAAGCGTTGGAGTATGAATGTGTGTGAATGTTAGACAATAAAAGCACTTAACTTAGTTACATATGGAAGTGCCTTTATGAATGGGTAAATGCAAAACGTGTTTTATAAGCGCTTTGAGTGCTCAGACAGAGTAGAAAAGCGCTATATAAGAAATAGTCCATTTACCATTTTACTTATTGCAACCCACATTATTTTCTGAATATTTCATTTAAAGTGCTCCAAGAGGCGCCAACTTGAATTAGCAGAAGTAAAGCCTGAGAGACATTAGCTACATCGGCCCATGTTAGCATATCTGTCAAAGCAGCCATAACCCTACATTTAAGATCTTAATTAAATTGAAAAGAATGTGATATTAATAAAAACATTCCAGAAAATGTGCTATAATGACCAAAACTAGTTTTGTAGATCCAGCAGCAAGTGACCCCTGGAGAACTGCAGGGTTTTGCACTTCCATATTTGCTGATTTTTTTTTCTTTTCTTTTTTGCCTCAGAGGTTGCTGCTTGGTATCAACTAACAGCAGGCTTAGCATTAATGCATGCTTTCCTTTTTCAACAATAAAATAACACACAGTTCATATCTCAACCCTGCTTAGCTCAACACAGTATCTAGAGGCAACTTCTTCTGCTCCTTCCACAGTGGTGATGAATCACTCAAGTGTCAGGTCCTCTGCTTATGCAGCTTGCCAAATTTCCTGATCTTGGAGTTGCTGTTAGTTGATTTTTGTTAACAAATAAAGGCAAAACTTAAATCGTGATTCTTGAGGGTTATTATTTACAGTCCATCACTATCTCAAAAAGATACTTTTTTCCCCGTAAGTAGAATATCATTGTTTTCTCTTTTCCTTTGCTCTCTTTGGCACCTTCCCTCTGACAGGACCATATTAGCCACTCAACAAAGCAACTGAAAACCCATGACTATGGCAAAAGTATATGCTCCCAAGTAAGGCCAAATCCAAGTGTTAACTTCTTTAAATGCTGGCAGGATTTCTCTCTTTGTGCGACACATAACGGTCCATACCGGCAGGCTCTTTTGAACGGGGGGGGGGGTTCTTTTCATGTAGACTTCAAGTTTTCCATTAACACATATATTATAACAATAAAAAATAGCATTTGAGGATCAAATAAATAGCAAATTTCCATGAAGACTAAAATTTTATCTCAGATAAGTTATGTGTGAGTGGAAAGTAAATGGACAGGTACTTCTATAGCGCTTGTCTACTCTAACTGAGCCCACAAAGCCTCATTCACCCAGTCACACACACACATTCATACAAGTGCTTTTTCTATACTTAAGCTAACATTCTCTCTCTCTCTGACACACACATACACACACACACACCTCCACACACACATACACACACACCTACAGACACACACACACACACACACACAGATGAATTGGTGGCAATTTGGGCTTCAGTATCTTGCCCAAGGATACTTTGAGAGGATACTTTGAGATCCGGGGATTGAACTACCAACCATCCAATTGGTTCCACCGCCTGAGCCACAGCCACCCCTAGTGCTAGGTACTCCACTATGACAGTGCCAAATGTACCCAGCATGTGTCCCAAAACAAGAACAAAATCTTGTTTAATGCACATTTAAAGTAATACCATTGCTAAATGCACACTCCCATGTGTCATCATACACTTAATTAACACTGAATACATTTACTCCACAGGTGAGAGCTACTTTGTAAATCTCATACATACTGCAGTGAGCACTTTGTTTAATCTACCATGCTCTCACACTCCCTTGAGGTTTCACAGTCGAGACTTTAACAGCAGTCACTTTACTGGGTGTGGCTGGCTACATCATACACACAATAAAAAGCAGCAATACTCATAGCTACCCCTTCACTGCAGAGAGCAGTAGCAATTGCCTATATTTCTGCTGAAACTGTTTTGTCAGCTGTTTAACATTGTATTACTGTAATTGATCATATACAAGTAACAAAGAGACAAAACCAATATTGGACAAGAGTGCATAAATACTTGCTCTTCCTCCAGGTTCAGTGATCTCAAAAGGCTTGGGAGACTCACACCTCGACTTTCTAGGCAGAATATGTTGTTGTGGTTCCGTGGGGAGAGTTGAAAGGATGGAATGGTTTCATTTGGGTCAGGTCGGTTGTGGAGTTTGAGTCCCAGAGTACATTAGAGAGAGCTGAAAAAATGCTCTCAGACAAGCCAAGGAGCTGATTCAAGTGCTATGGCTGCCCTGGAGTGCTTTTACCATGCCCTGTGGATCCTTTGGGTTCATTAAGCAGTTCGGGGTTTGAATCAGAAGCCTCTCCACAACCTGCTGTGACACATAGAAAACGCCCTTGACTGAAAAAGAAAAAACAGAAAGTACTACAGGTAATGCCAGTAGGAAACCCTGAAGGGCACTTTCACTTGAATCCATTTAAAGAATGAGAAGGTAGCTCGAAGGTAAACTTGGTGTTGTAGGTGAAGAAGTACAGCAGAGTTCATAATATTTTATTTTTAGTAAGTAGCATTTAACTTTCTTGCAACAATATTTGAAACATATTTTCTAATACACAAAACAAAATGGAAAACAACAAAACTATTAAACAAAATGTGAAATTTTGAGGTAAGCAAAACAGTGTAAACCCAGCAAAATGTTATAAAATCTTTCATTGTTTTAATTCAATTCAGTTTTATTTATGTAGCACCAAATCACAACAACAGTCACCTCAAGGCACTTTATATTGTAAAGTTAAAAACCCTATAATAATAGAGAGAAAACCCCAGCAATCAGACGAGCTCACATGAGCAAGCACTTGCAATAGTGGGAAGGAAAAACTCCCTTTTAACAGGAAGAAACCTCTGGCAGAACCAGAGGGGAGTGAAAAAGAAATACTCAGTGCATCATGGGAACCTCCCAGCAGCCTTGGCCTATTGCAGCATAACTAAAGGAGTGTTCAGGGTCACCTGATCCAGTCCCAACTATAAGCTTTATCAAAAAGGAAAGCTTTAAGCCTAATCTTAAAAGTAGAGAGGGTGTCTGTCTCCCAAATCCAAACTGGGACGTGGTTCTACAGAAGCAGGGGGCAGAAAGCTGAAGGCTCTGGCTCCCATTCCACTTTTACAGTAAATACCCTAGGAACTACAAGTAACCTTTAAGCATTTTTCTTTAGCTATGGTGACATCTTTGCACACTCCTGGCACTCTCTTAAATAGCTTTATCAGGTAACCACCAGAAGTTATTCAAATAGTCTTGAAGGAGTTCCTACATATTCTGAGCATGTTATGGCTGCTGCTCCTTATGAAGTCATTATGGGCCCTCAATGTGGTGAAGTTGTCTTGTACCGTTAACAGAAAAACAACCCCAAAGCATAATGTTTCCACCTTCATGCTTGACTATGGTGCTGGTGTTCTTTGGATCATACTCAACATTTCTCTTCCTCCAAACATGGCAAGCAAAAGACCTTGATTTTTTTTTTTTTTTTTAATTTGACCACAATACTTTCTCCCAAGACTTCTTTGAATCATTTAAATGTTCCCTGGCAACGTTGGGCCTGCACATGTGCCTTCTTGAGCAGGGGGACCTTGCAGGCACTACAAGATTTCAATCCATTATGGTGTAGTGTGTCACAGTGGTGTTTTTGGTGACTGTCGCCCCAACTGCCTTCAGTTCATTAACAAGCTCCTCTGGTATAGTTTTGGGCATGATCATCCTCAGTCCATGAGGCAAGATCTTGTGTTGAGCTCCAGACCAATTGCGATTGATGGTATTCCATTTTCAAATAATTGCACCAAGAGTTGTCACCTTCTCACCAAGCTTCTTCTTGGGTCTTGTACTCCACTCCAGCATTGTGCAGGTCTTCAATCTTGTTCCTGACATCCTTTGACAGCTCTTTGGTCTTGTCCATGGTGGTGGAGAGGTTGAATGGAAGAAAATGCCCATCTGTGGGAGCCAGAATTATGACTGGGTTGTAGTTATAGTTATTTTACTCAATTACATTCAAATCAATTCATAACTGTTATGTAATGTGTTTTTTTTTTCTGGATCTTTGGTTGATACTGTGCCTCTCACCATTAAAATGCAAGTACAATAAAAATGTGAGAAATTAGAGTGAGCAAACTTACAGATTCAGCAGGGGATCAAATAATTATTTCCCCCACTGTATTTTTGCACAATGCAACTCATGGTCTCAAATAAATTAAGATGGAGAAAAACATCAAAAGTTAACTGAAAAACCAATCCAGGTAATAATGACCTCATGAAGATGATCAACATACTGCTAACAATAGGTCAACAAAACAACAATGAAACTTTGAGGAGTGCATTTTGACTTGTTTAATACTATTTTGTGTGTTTTATGCAGTAATGTAGTATTTCATGGATTTGATTATATTAAAAAACATAAAAATAGAGATCACCAATTAAGTGTCCAGAGTTTTGACTTATACCGTTTGTGATTTTAAATCTGCAACAGAAAACTAAAACTTATTTCTAAAATAAAATCTTTCTGTCTCATAAAAGTTACATTTTCACTTTAATTTTTTTTTCTTTTGTAGTGGATCTTCTACTTTGGAATAAAACTTTTAAAAAATTCCAAGCTGTTGCTTCTTAGTGTGTGTGCCTCAGTGATCAGAAAGAATGAGAGTTAAGGTAATGATATGCAGAGGTGCTATTCTCATCTGGCTGCTGCACTGCAGTATGAAAGTGTTCCTTTCGGCAGTGAGCACGTGTTGCTCCATAACTTCTTCCAAATCAGAATTCACTAGAGATAGAGACTAGGTCCGCTGGCACAACTCAAATGCCTTAGAAATTTATACTCAGCTCAATATCCGGATGAACTATGGCAAGATTCTATAAATCTATTCATGAAGTTTTAAAAAGACCAAAAGTGTCAAAGATTCGCAAGTATATTTGCACCTTTCAGAGTTTATTTATGTTCAGTATTATAAAGTCTTAGAATCACAGGAAAAACTTATTCCAACGTGATGGATTTGTCGCTAAAGCGATACAAAGAGGATCTTAGTTTCCTATAGATCATCTCCTTGATAAATGTTGGTCAACAGTGAAAATGCAAGAACAACTTTGGAAATAAAAAGAGCTTATTGTTCTTCCACTGAAAATGTCTGATATGCTGGTGTTGCTTTTTCAAATAAACAGAGTGAAAGGTTGATGTATTATAAGGCACGGCCACTTTTACAAAGCAGCATTTGTCATTTATTTAGCAATAACACCCCAGAAGGTTAGAATACAGTGTGTACACAGCACACTACGAACTGTTTGATGTTCCTTGACGGGAGTTATAGAGACTGATATGGTTTATATTTGTTAAATGTTTACTTTTGGACAATTTAAATACTTCTGCATTAACTGATAATGCACTTAAGTGTGTATAGACGAGAAAGCACAGGACATAGATACATACATACAAACACATGTAGAAATTGTAAAATGCATTATTCTTTCATTTCTAGGTATTGCTCATTGCTTATCTTCATTCTTCTCCTGCTGATTTATGTAGCCTGCAAAGGGTGACCCCTTTTAATAGACTAACTACTCAGTTAGTCATAACACAGCAGACAGAACAAATCAATGAAAACGTTTCTTAATAATTCTGCACATCAAATGGCAGATTTCAATTTAATGCAGTGAATATACAAGATAAGCACAGAACAGCATGTTTTTACTCATATGCAAAAAATTGGTTATGTAATTACATATAATATTCTTATAAAAAGTGGTAAAAACAAAAACAAAAAAGAGCACCTGTATGGCAGCAAGGATGTCCAATGTTCATTTTAAACCTTTCTCCACCTGAGGTACAGCAAATTGGTAGCCAGGTGCTATACAGAAGCTGGCAGATACTGCAGTCAAATACATGACTGCTAGATGAGAAAAGCTACAACTCATCACTTTAAGCTTCTCTCAAAGAGACAGGTCATCCTCTGGTCTTGACACAAGCATGAATCCTCCCAACCCAAATAAAGCCATCCCAAAGCACATCACCCAGTCTGCAGGCAGGTGCGCTGAAACAGATACCAAAGCTTAGAGCCACTGAGGCCATTTAGTCTCCTCCCTGACAAAAAGAGGTCCCAGAAAAATATCTGAAGTTAAAAGGAAACAGTGCTGTGGAGCAACATAAAGCAAGAGATAAAACAGCATAAAAACATTGCACTTCAGAGGCAACAACACAGTTTATTACCCACTGCAAAGTCAGACGACTTTGCATTTATATGGTCTGAATATTTAAACATTACCCTGAGCTGTCTGTCTGAGTCCATGCAGATAATTGGCATACAGAGAGTAAAATGCATAGCCTAGGGTTTACCCATCCTACACATCTCCATGGCTGGCCTAATGCTTTTTGTCCACACCCTGATACTGGAGTACTCAGTAGCCAGGGGATTGGCTGCCCACACGGTGCATTGCCTGTCAATTGATCAGGGCCTCACTCCTGCTTAGTGCACACTCACTGGGAACCTCAAATGAGGCACAACACAAATGCATTCATCTTCATCAGAGGAGCATGGGATAAAGTATCAGGGAGTTTTTTTCTGCAGCAGAGATGGGACAAATAAACCACTGAAAACAGATAATTTTCCCTTCTATTTGTAGTGCTTCGAGTGCTATCACTATCACATAATGCCTATTCTGTGTCCATGATGAAACTATATTGCAGGCCCTCTCTGCTCAGTCAATCTAATTACATGGTGCTTCTATGCAGTGTTTAAGCCAAGCACATGCACATTTGCAGTATGATCATTTGCATCCTGGACATAACTGTGAAAACTTGATGCCCTCAATTTTTCAGCAAGCTAAATCTTCCTTCTCTGCTGCTTCTCAATGATAAATCACTGGTTCACCAAAAACCTAAGTGAACAGAGAACATGAGGGCTCGGCCTATGTCAGAATTGCAGGCATTGCTGTGCTACCAGTCAACACCAACAAATAAAAGAGCCTGCTCATATGGAGAATCCTGAATTTATTTTGCCTGATGTAATTCATTAAACTGTTGCTTATGCCCATTAATCACAATCAATCAAAGGGCAGTTGAGCCAAAAGAGCAATTTAGAGCACTGCAGAGTTATGCCATTGCTGAGTCTGTAATAAATTTGAGGAAGATTATATAAGGCAATATTGAACCTTGGGGTACAGTCTCTGTCAGGCTGTAATGAATCATTCATTGCTTAAGATCTATAGTTTTCAAATCAGTGACAGATGAAAACAAATGAATGAATTAAGTGTGAATGCCTTTTAAGTTACAGAGGTTAAGCAGACCAGCTGCTGAGTGTTAAGCACTCAAAAAAAGAACACTTTTTTCAACCCACTGAACATTTCAGTTGAATGCATGTACCATAAATAAAACTTTTAATTAAACTCAGCAAAATGAAAATATACTTTTACCATGGTGGTAAGGTAGGTGCTATATAACAGGCAACTTCTTGCTCTGGGCAGACTTTGGATCCCAGCACTATTGATTATGAGTAACACCAGATGCCAGAGTTGGATGAGAAATGAGCAGTCAGAGGATGGAACTGATGAGTGTGCCACGAGGAGGTTATTTGTCTTTTCGACAGGGAATTGTGTCAAGACTCACAACCCTCAAAATCCATCAAAATCTCACTGACTACATGTTCATTAAAACACATGATAACGCTTTCATTTCAAGATGCTGTTAAATGATCCTGTCCACGTTAAGATTGTGTTTCTTGAGCAAAGTTATCAAAATGTGACAATATAAGCGTCCAGTGATCCAATCACTGGATAAGTGGAAGAAGACTGGATGGATGGATGGATGGAAATCATATTAGGAGTAAAGTAATGCGTTCTGAGGTAATTTGAGCCCAGAATCTATTCTATTTTTGACATAAATCTAATTAGTAAAGGATGCCTTTTAAAGCCACTCTTGCTGCTTAAAAAACAAGCAACACTGATCATATTCGGCTTGTTTTCTTGTCAGGTCTGTTGATACCCCCACACAACGAATGGCCCACAGTCCCACCAGAGATATGCTGCAGCTGCTGTGCTGGTGCGTCTTAGATCTTCAGGACTTGGGCGATGTTTTGCCCCACATACACGCAGCAGCTTTGTGAATTAAGAAAGGCTTCACAATAAACCCTGAGTGTGCTGCAGTGGATAGAAAAGCCTTCCTGTGGGTCTGAATTAGTGTTCTTGGACTTGTACCCAGAGTCCCTGCAGCCAAATCAAGTCAAGAGAAGAATTTTCTTTGCTGCCAAACACCAGCAGAGGGGGATGTGCTCAAGAAAGGAGGAGCAAGTGAATGTGTCAGCTGTGCCGACTGAAGCCTCAGAAGCTTCCGTGCAGCCACACCCTGATATAAGGCCACGTACTGACAAAACCACAGTGACGTGTGCAAGGATGTGTAACGTTTATCTGAACATGAGCATTGTTCACAGTCAGCTGCACTTGGAACATTTTATATATGCTACTTTAAAACACAACCAAAATATACGATGCGTTGTCTCTAGATGAAGTACTTGACTTTTATTTGTAATCATGAGAGATGAAAATAATGACAATTAGACTTTTAGAGAAATTCAGTGATTATGTCCGATAATAGAAATGAGCATTCTTGGCAGCTTCAGATTGAAATTACTCCGTAGCAGCAGTGTCATAGAATTTCTGAATTGAGGTTTTTAAATGTAGTGGCTGTCACTTAGGAAACAAAACTCAAAAACACTCTGCCTCAATAGAGCCAAGTGAACAGTGCAGAGTGCTAATATTAGAGGGTTTTTTTTTTAATAATAAAAAAAGCAGGTTAAAAATCCCTTCTGCAGGGCATTATGAAATAGTCTGAGATGAATTATGCACATCCACTGGCTTTTGATATCCATCCCACAGGGCTTTTTCTCTTTTCATTAAAGCTCTATTTTTTCCCAACTATGCATCCTTTTTTTAGAGAAAATGACTGGGCAAAATCTTTTAGTTCAAATCAGTGCAAGATTAAATAGCTTACCGTGTGTGCTTTTTTGAGGCTGATGAATGTGCACTGGCTGGGGGCTGTGATATTTTAAACTAGCTTAATTTAGTATGCCAACTTGTTGAAGTGGCACCTTGATCTTCTCATAGTGAAAAAACCAACGAGATCTCAAATCAGTCAACCATGCACTGCACAGGAAGACCACCAAAAGGTATTTTAATGTCAGCTGTCAGAGCCTTCCAACAGGTGTATTATTTCTAAGTCTGCAAAATGCAATCTGGCATCACTGACTTGGTGTAAGTGGCATTTGTAAGCACATATTTATAAAATAACTCCATCCCAACCTATCTCTCCTCATCACCAAACCTTTCTTCTTCTTCTTCTTCTTTTTGGTCTATACTTTTCCAAAAGCAGTGAAGCAACAGTGATTTTAGGCCTACTTGTTTGGTAAATGAATGATCTAGTAAAGAAAAAAAAAGGTGTCCTCAGTTAAACGTTATCCCCAATCTATTAACTGAAAGTCTGAAAGTCATTCTCACACACAAACACATTCATAAAAAACCGACAAAGTGGCACTTTTTCTACATAATTAATAACTTCTTCATAATTAATCAACGACGTTGGGCTTCATTAAATGAATATATCTCTGTCTCATATCTCTGATAAAGGAGGATCATATAGTTTAAACTCTATGCCGCCTCTACTGTAGCCGAGTAGCATTTATTATCGCAGCTCGTATCATACAGTTTACAGTTGCAGCGCGCCATGTTCCCATCGTTTGGTAAGAAAAGAGGGGTAATAATAACGATGAGACACAGAGCTCATCCATATTAGAAGACTCTTTAATGAACTCGGATCGTCAGAGACACTCCTCCTGCTCCCGGCTCCCTCCGCTCCGCTCCCGCTACCAGACGATGCGCGCGTGAAAATTTGCAGCCCCATCTTTATCAGTATCATCGCCGTGAAGACAAAGAGAGCACTGCAAATGAAGATGTGCCGCACTAGCAGAAGAAGCCAGTCTTAAAGTCACTATTACCGCAGCTGTGCCCGCCCAGAGGCAGACAGAGAACCGGTCCTTGGAGACTCTTTGGGGATGCGCAAAGATGTGAGAGTGAAGAGTGAGATGCATTGTGATTGGCCATACTCATCCTAAAAGCGTCAGGCAAGGAGAGTGATGTTTGCTTCAGCAAAAGAGTCAACGAGGTGGCATCAGACTTGAAGAAGACGTGTTCAGTGTGCACAGTCGATGCATCAACCTTAAACTTGCATCATTCCCCCGAAGAGGCGGACGCGCTTTCCGCGGTGCTGAAACAGAGAGACTTGGCTGATCAACTAGTGAAGAAGAGGAGGACACTCTCACTTCGTCACCTGCTTCTGTGCTTCATGGTGTTGGGGAGCCGAGGCAAGGTAAGTGCAGTGATGTATAGTGCGTTACAATGAAAAGACAATAAGCTGTTTTCATTTATATCTGTATTACAACCGCACATCAACCAGCGTCCGTTTAATTTATTGTGTCTTTATCTGTTGTCGCGAGTTTCTGGTTCAAGCGTTTTATTTTAAAGTTTGATCTTATTTTACCATAGCAACAAAGTTTCATTACCAATCCATCTTAAGTTTGTTTAGCTTACATTCTACAGCTAGAGAAAGCTAATGATTGCAGGTATTACAGATTGCCTGTCCTTGTTTATGCTTGTCATTATTAAATACTTTCTAAATGTAATCTCATTTCCATTTTGCCCCCACATTGTGGTTTTCAAAAAAATAAGGGACATTTTCCAAATTGCATTCATTTACACTGCAGGTTCCAGTGCATTACAGAGTTTATTCAGTTCAGAAATTGTTTAAAAAATTATGAAACCATAGCTTTGTGGCTGTGATTGCACTTTCTTTTATGTGCTGTCAGACATTTTCACACATCACTCCTCCTTTCCAACAAGTATTATTAGAGTGAGAATACACAGCATGTACTTTAAGACTGCAGTATGGAGAACAGTCTTATAAAGACTCTCTCTGTTGGAGCAGTGATTGAGGAAGGGAAGAATTTGTGCTGGTCTCTTATTTTGCTGCTAGTAACTGACAACTCTGTGCAGTAAACATTCACATGATAATGTTGTTGTTGTTGTGTTTTTTGTTGTTTTCATGCTATGAAACATGAATATTTAGATCTTTCACGGAAAAGGTTTAGTAATTAATTCCGCAATTGCTAATAGTTTTTCGTTGTTACATCGTGTTAAAAATGTGTCTGGAATATAACCAGGAAATACAAATGTCTGAAAATAGTTGTTCGTGTGTCACATAAGATTGGTGTGTTCACTAGACTATAAAAATAGCCGCTGCACGCTAACTGGCCCCGGGGTTGTATTTTTGGGTTATGTCACTTTTATAGCACAAATGAGATTGCTCCACCATCTCTAACATAACCTTAAGGTTTGCAGTGACTTTCAAATGGTAGATGTCTCCAGTGCACTGTCCAAAGAAATCTGAATAACAGATGCCAAATCAGACCAATAAAAGGTTGTAAACCGATTATCTAATAGGACGCTGCAGACCTCATGGTCCCAACCATGTGGTCAGTTCAAAGTGTAAGATCTAAAAGATCTTGTACAGTGTTGTAATTGCAAGAGCTGGGAGTTACTTTCTTTAATCAAGTACCTTATTGGAGTGAGAAGGAGCGTGGGTGTCATCAAAGCAGAACAAAGTCTCTTTGAGGTGGAAAAACTTAAGTTGTGATTAATTTCTAAAGGCACACCTTAATTTCAAAGGCACATTCTTCTATTTGAAACACTAAGTTAGAGTGCTCCAAACTTAGAGGACTTTTGTGCAGTTGAAGGAGACTTTGCTCAGAACTTAAAGCTATGTCTGACAAGCCTTTAACACTGGATACCCAGCTAAAATTTTATAATAATCATTTCTTAAGTTCTGTTGCTCTTTAAAATATAGTTCATGTGTATGTCTTTACTAGAGGAGCTGTTATCCTCTATCCCTAATTCTAGCAGGTCTTTAGGCAGGAGACAGGTGCATTTCTAGCTGCAATACTCATTGAGGTACTTGACCTCTGTATCAGAATTTTATATTTATTCTTCATGCAAAGCTTCAGACCCTCCACAAGATAATAAACAGAGCTGTAATTGCTAGTAAGGTTGCTCAGCGGCTTTAATCAATTACTGTGCCAGCCTCCATCCAGAGAGACAGGGAGTGCAGGTGTCATCAAAGCAGAATGAGTCTCTTTTGAGGTGGGAAATGCAAGACTCAATGACTTCACTCAGCTGGGTCACTGGACACACAGCAGAGCTTTGACGCGTACAAATTGTGCTTGAAGATGCTGCGTTCATCCTGGGAGGGTCAGTGGCTGGCAGAGGACCAGCAGAGCAGGGACATTGCACTCCAGATGGCCAAGAGAGGCCAGAGGAAGAGTGCTGTCCAAGCCCAGCTGGGTGTACGGGAAGCTGGACTGCCGGTAGTGTGTGTATGTGATTGTGGGAGGCAGACGCAATGAGTGAAGCAATAAATGATAGTGAGAAAGAGGGATATATGTGAGGGTGTGTATTGAAGGAGTGGTTTGGGAGAGAACGGGTGGGTGACAGAGAGAAGAGAGAGAGAGAGAAACTGAGAGCGAATGGTACAGGCGCCTCTGTGTGTGCTCACATGCATGGAAGTAGTGATAGGAAAAGTGTGGGTGGAAGAAGAAATGAAAGAGAAGATGAAGGAGCTGTCTGTGTGCTGGTGCTAGTATATGTACGCAACTGTGTAGTTTTCTGTGTGTGTGTGTGCGTGCGTGCGTGCGCGCGTGCGTGCGCGTGCCCACATGTGTGAGAGTGTTGAAGGGACAGAAGCTGAAAGGGTTGGAGACAAAAAAAATGAAAGAAAAAAGAAACAGGCACTTGTGTGTGTGTATCAGTGTGTGTGTGTGTGTGTGTGTGTGTCAGTGTATGTGTGTTGGTGTGTGGGAGGGAGAGAAAATGAAACTGGATGAAGCTGGCATGTGTGTATCTATGTGCTTGTGTGTGGTGATTGCAGAGAAAGCATTACTCAGTGAAAAAAGACAAAAACAAAAGAAGAGGAAGAAAAAAAGGAACGTGTGTGTCCCTGGGAAAGTGAGAGTCTGAGGGGTGAGCGAAACCAGAAAAGAAGAAACTGGTTTGGTTGAATGCTTGCTTTTGTACTTGTGAAGAGAGAGGTTGCACATGGGTGGTCTTAATACTGATGTTAGTATTCACTGATATTACTAAAAGGCAAATTAAGGCTGCATGGAAAATTAACATACAAAAACAAGTAAAACGTTACCTTACCTCAGTTGTTAAAAAAAAGTATTTCAGTGTTTTATTCGGCCAGCTCTAACCTCTGACTCTGCATTTTAACATTTTTCACACACTTGCACGGCAAGTCACGTGGCATTCAGTGTTCTTTGAGTATGTGCTTTATGGCAAAAGGCTTCAGGCACATGACCTCCTTCTGTGAGGTTATAATCTGATATTCACTCTCCACTATGATGGAGAAAATCTGTTGCATGTGTCTGGCTTTTTCTTTTTAAAAAATAATTTCCACCACATTTACATCTTGGATGCAACACATTCTCCTTCTAAAGTAAAAGCCACCTGAGAATGTGCACAGAGCACATGATGACAAACACACGGAAGCTTTACAGAGATAACTTCGCCTCACTGTTTCCATTTGGGAAGCCGCTAGAGAGCAGATGGAGAGAAAGCATGCTCTTTTTATTCTGCCACATCTGCTCTGTGATGGAATGGAGCATGATCTGCACTTTGATCACAATGAATTATTCCTATCCCTGGCTATAAATATGGTCTGTCTACAGCACCCAGTCTCTCTCTCACTCCTTAAACTAGGAATCTGTGCTCGCCTCTGAGTAGCTCTCTCCTTGAATGTGTCACTGCGGCTGTACTGCAGCTCTGGTTTTCTTCTTCACACTGTGAAGGAACCAGAAGCACTACCTCCAGTCCACTTTGGCAAAAGAACTATTGTGTCCAAAAAGTCCTATATAAGAAACAACTAAAGGGGCTTTGCTGTATGTTTTATTATTCTATTATTATTCTGTATTTTTCACTTTTACAAAAAAAACCATGAAAGCACCAAAACCAATGACGTGTCTCCCTCTCAATACTCAGACACCCTGTGTGTCTGTAACACACCCTGAAGAGGGATGTAATCAATATATTTGCACATTATGTTCACACGCTGACATTTTAGCTGAAAATGCATTGGCAAACGTAAAAAGAAAATATATATATATAAAACAGTCAGGTTCATAAGCCCGTTCCTTCCTTACAATAATAGTAATGAAGGGACATCCAGTGCAGCAGTGTGGCTCGTTAGTGTGTTTTAAATGTTTTGTTTTTTAAAATATTGGATATTTAAAATGCACTGAACAATCAACACTTGTAAATTGTAACTAATCAAATACACACACACACACACACACACACACAGAACCCACTGAGCAACAAAACACATCTGTCATAATGATGACATGCATGATGGCAGCAGTACAATGAACTCAGAGGTCTACGGAAAGATTTTGTCTGTCAATTTGAAGAAAGATTCAGCCAAACTTACTGGGAGATCCTTCATCATGCAACAAGATAATGACCCAAAACACGCTGACAAAAAGGCAAAGGAATTCATCAGAGGCAGGAAGTGGAAGGTTTTAGGCGGCCTAGTCAATCTCCAGACTTAAACCCTATAGCGTTTACATTTTACCTGCAAAAGAGGAGAATGAAGGGAGTAACCCACCCAAAACAAACTACTGAAAGAGGCTGTGGTGAAAGCCTGGAGAAGCACCACAAAAGAAAAATCCAAAAGTTTAGTGATGTCAATGGGTCACAGATGTGATGCAGTTATTCCAAATAAAGGATTTCAAACTAAATATTAAGTATTATTAACTTTAATCTATTTTAACTTTATCTGTTCCAATACTTTTACTCACAAGAAAAATGGGAGGTTTAAGACGAGAGGTGCTATCTTCTGAACTGTATATCAGATCCAGAAGTAAATAAGTAAATAAAGTGGAAGTAAATAAGTGGAAATTAAAGCTGAGATGTTGATCTTTCTTTAAGTTACACAATGTTTGATAGCTTTAATCCCTGCAATGTAATTACAGTGGTACTGTGGCTTTCGGTAGGAAGTACCAGTGTTTTATATTCAATGCAGCATCTCATCAGACTTGAATTAAATATTGTTTTGGAACTTTTTCAAATTAAACAAAATACTCAAAAATTAGTGTTAATTTAAATGTTTATTGACACCAAGAAAAATTTGAGAAACATAGCTGCATTTATGTTAATTGCCTAATTTATTTCCATCCATTCACTTCCGTGTATCCTGGTCAGGGTCACAGGGGGCTGCACCCTATCCCAGCTGACATAGGGAAAGAGGCAGGGCACACCCTGAACAGGTCACCTTTCCCAGGGCTGATGCAGAGAGACAGACAACCACTCACACTCATTCATATGGGCAATTTAGAATTAACCTAACCTCAGAAAGTGCATGTCTTTGGACTGTGGGAGGAAACCCATGCAGACACGGGGAGAACATGCAAACTCTACACAGCGATAGAGACACCCGGGCCAAGGTGGAATTGAACCCAGGCCTTCTACATGTTAGTCTAGCTGTGAGGTAGCAGTGCTAACCACTGCACCACTGTGCTAATTTATTTGCTCTCTTTATTTTAGCTAAGTGTGAGAGTTACTGCACTGTTTTATTGATGATTTATTTCCATGCCTCCCCTTCTCCTCATTTATTCTGCTGTGTGTGTTTGTGCCACCATGCCTGCCCCTCTTCACACACGGAGTGGAGCAGACGAGACACAGATCAAGTGTAAATAAATTATATCAAGTTGACAAGACATTTTTACCACAATAAATGCCTCACAACAGGTGTTAAATCCAACAAAATACAATTTAAAAGCTAGAGGGATTCGATGGAAAGCTTAATCATCAATGCGCTTCTGACATTTTCACTCACTATTTCTCATTAAATTACAATTCAGGTTGTTCCAGTCAGCACGAAAATGTTTACAATCTGCTAACCCTTTTCCTCCATACTGTGTTAGCTCTTCTTCAATCAAAGTGTATGGGCCTACTGGTTCACTGATGACATGTGAAGATTTAAAAATACAGTAACATACAATTAAATTTAATAGATCAGCCCATTTTTATGGATGCCTGGCCCAGTTATTGGTGACAGTATCAGCCTGATATCCATTAAAAAGTAAGAAATCGGTTACAGTTTAGATTATTATTATTATCATGTCCATAAAATTTTACTTTATGGATTTGGTGGTGGTTAGGATTTATGATGCATGACCTCTTTGAGATACAAAATTGGGAAATAGGACATTACTCATTGAAATGCCATAAAATTGGACATAGCAGGCCAAGCTGGGATTGATTTTCTGTTAACAAATCATTTCTGATTCACAGAGTTGATTATAAGGTCTTTGCTGGCATCATGAAAATTCTTCTGATATGTCAGGGACAAACTACAGCACAATTTTTACGAGTACATTGAAGCAATGGCAAAGACCATCTTCAGACTTTGCTTTATAAGATCAATCAACAAAGATTGCATCTATGTCTTTGTACATCGATGCATCCCACAGAGATGTGATGTGTTGCTTTCTTAGCATCCCTGCTTATTGACTCATTTTCATATAAAGAACTTCTAGTTCTTGCACACACCATTTTCACATCATCTCATAGCTGTACCCGCAAAGTATGGCGCTATCAACCTATCACCTCTAATGGGAACAAAAGGTCAGTCCTTAATTATTCATTCAGGATGTCAAACAATGCTTGCCGGCTGTTATTTAGGGTGGGGGAGACCCATATGAATAATTCAGGTGCAGGATTCTCTTTCTTCAAAGAGTGGCACTGTGGTTCAGATGTTTTTGAGAGTCTTATCTCCATGCAGGAGCCCTCTGTCACTCCTGAACTGACCTTGGCTGTCACTGCAGCGGCAACATGGGTGGCACAGAAGGTGGCAGGGACTCTTGTTTCTCCCGTATCTGCAGGCCTCCTCCACACTGTGAGAGTGAGTAGGAAGGACTACAGGCAGCAGGCTGTCTAAGTTCCCTCAGTGTCTGTTTACAGTACACTATGTGCCACGCTGTGCGGAGCCCGTGCTAATGTATTAAAAAAAGCAGATTACTCTTTAACAATGAGTTATTCTGCTTTTCACCCGAGGTACGTTTCTGTTTTGGTACACTAGCCATGTCAATTGCTCTTAAGCTGCTTTCTTAAGATGTAAGGGGTGTTTATTGCAGCTGAAGAGGCAAAAGCAGATATTAATGCTATTAAAGTGCATTAAACTGAAGAATGCTGTAATGTGAGTCACTTCCATGAAAGGATTAGAGGGAGGCGGCATGGAGAGGATTCTGAGGAAGGAGAGAAAGTGAAATGTTCATCTTGTTATGTGAGATGCAGGAGGGAAAGTGAGGGACAGATGAAACAGAGAGTGAGAAGAGTGTGTGTGTATGTGTGCGAGAGAGAACACTTATGCCAACGCCACCATCGCTGAACAATAACAGAAGCACGTACACAGATACAGAGCACGTCTATCAAGCAACGGATGGCAAGCAGCCCAGAGAAAATCAAATGAGAAACATGTTTGCCATTGTAAATCCAATCAACAGAATGATCCTATCCTCCTATGGCCGCTGTCTCACTGCTGCTTGTACTGTGGCACTCAGTGTAAGAAGCGGGGATCAGCAGGACTGTGACTGCTCTGCAGTTATAGATAAAATATAGTAATCAATAGTTGTTGATAGCGGTACTTAAGAGTGCATCTGCATTCAGGGATTTTCCAATGAGTCCAGTGTAATTTTTTTTTTTTTTTTACAAGTGTCATCAAAATTAAGGCATCATTTTGAAAACAGTTAGCTCTATTACTGGTTTATCCTTGGGCAATGATTGACACCACAATAAAGGCAGCAGAGATCTAATTATACCATGCAGTGCTATGTCCACTGGTAAATCATGGATCTGTTGTCTTTCTGGTTGCCTCACATACAACATAGTGATTACGGAAGCGTCTTGATCACTAAGTGCAGGTGAAGAACGTTACGTTCCACTTTATAAGTGCACAAATACCTGACACCTGGACATCAGGTCCATTAAGGATCCAGGCTGATGAATTGAAAATAGCATATTATTTGGGGATTTCAGGGTTGGCTTGTGATATCAGTATTTCTCTGAGAGTCACTGTCCTTGTTGCCACCACACTATGTGCAGAGAAGTGACAGCACTCATTTATCTTGGAACTGAAAAAAATGGTTAAGGAGAAACAGTTTCATGTGGGGTTTTCTGTAAAAGTTTGGAGGATGTGGATTAACTCATAGAACCTCAGGGGTGAGAAACAGCCTCTTGTCTCAGGCTGACAAGCTTACTGTTTCAGAGGCTGGTGCCAAGCCAGGTGCTTTTTGAGGTCAAAGACAGCATGGTGCCTGGAAGACCAAGGAAGAAGGGCATGGCCACGCTTGCTGCCAGCACGTTACTACATTGTGGGGCTCCTAAGATGCTAACTCTTCTGGAACTTCAATTGCCCAGGACCCAGGCTGCGGTGGCAGCCCAAGTTAAATACACAAATTTTACTCTGTCCAAGCCTGTCATTTAAGACTGGACAACACATTCAAGGCTTAGTTTGTTCCAAAGGTTGATTAAAATAAGTTCATTGATTAAAACTGAAATCGTTTCTGTATAATTCAGTTTCTGTAAAGTTTTGAATGACTTAAAAAATTATATAAAACTGGGCTGCAGGTCCACAGAGATTTACTGGAGGACATTCAAGGAAAGACTTCATAAATTATCAATAATGTGTTGATTAAATGTATTAAATCATTTCATCAACCTCCTATAACCTTCTTTGCCTATTCACAATGTTTTAAATACAATTCCAGTCCTTCTAATCAGCACATAATTCACACTGCTCTTTTTAAACATTGTAATCATGAGGCAAAAATAGCAATCATTTCAATGTAACTAGATTTTGTTAAATTGGCTTGAAGATATTCCTTTAACTTAAAAATCCTGTGTTTTAAATAATGTATCTGGAGTGATTGTATGTGATAACATGTTTTTTTTATGAGTTGTGTGACTACAGTACACTTTATATTTTCTATATAGTCCACATTCCATAGTACCTTTTTGTTTATTTACATATATTGTTCACCACATAATAATAATAATAATGCTGCAATAGGGATGCAGACCATATGGTGGCTGTGGAATAAAATTTAGTCTTGTTGAGATTTCACAGAATATCAGTCCTCAAAAGGGAAAAAAGTACCCTACAGCTTGAGAAATTATTGATTCTAACCAGTATAATACAGCAGTATTCTATTACTTTAAGTAATTATGCAAAAAGAGGAGACCATAAGTATTTGATACAAATTCACTGTTGACATAATGCATTCAAATAAGATTTATTAGAGATAAATAATTTAAATTATCTATTACAACTGATCGGATATTATCTGATATTTTAGAGTGTAATTTATCTTAAACTGTTTATCATTCAGTCTCTGAGTTCCCCTCTAATTGAGTCAATACAAACACATCTACTTTGATCATTATTTAATGTTTATTGTTAAGTGATTAATTCCTGCGCTGCCGTAATTACATCCGCCCTCATAAAAGAAAATGAATCCTATTTCTGTTATTTTTTTCCTCCGTATGATTAAACAAGAACCACAGGCAAAGGGTCTCATTCAATTAGAGTTTCATTTACCACATTTAATTACCCACACTCTCTGCCCTCTTTGACCCTGCAGGAAGCCTCATATGACTAATGAATGCACTTACCTGATTTCCTTGCCAGGGAAATCGCATCAGTGTCCATTTCCAATCATCTGCTCACAGGAAGGCTGCAAAATTGGTGACTGAAGATTAAAGGATTTTTGGGGGCAGGGTGTGGTTGTGGCATGGGATGAGTATGTACTGACCAGGGCAGAGGTTTCAAGCAAGTACTGAAAGTCTCTGTGATGCTTCCAGCTGGCCACCTTACTCCAGCCAGACACTTTGATCTTCCATAATCCCATGTAGCCACAAGTAGTCACAATTCTCAGTGTGTAGCATTGGAATAACAACTGAGCAGAAAAGTGTTCTAGCACTGAAACCAGCAGCACAGTATTTCTTGTATACGTAAAACTGCCAAAGGGTGAAATATAACATCCATCCGAATTCACATTTTTAAGTTAGGCAACAATCTTCACTTGTTGTTTATTCTAAAGCACAGCAACGATCCTGAAACTCAGTCATGGAAGTTCCATACAGTCAGAATCGTCTTCATGTGATTCAATGAGAAAGTCTCATACCTGACTGAAACTGACATTCAAGATAACTCTTCGTTTTATGACTACTGAAGGTCAGACTATGTGCCATGAGGAGTATCTGGCATTGCAGTGTTGGTGTTGTTCCTTAATTATAATATAAATATTATCATATAAATTGTATTGCTTCAACCATCATTGCAACTAACCAGTCTCGATGTTGTGATCAGCTTGTCATGTAATATAATAACGGATAGACAAAGTTCACTTCGGACTTAGTGGACTTATTTTCAGTTAAAAAAAAAATTTGTTAGTTGGTAATTTGTATTAGGCATCCATTAGGCAAAATAACAACAACACCAAAAAAAAATCCAGCTGGGTTATGTTTAGGAAAAGATAAAGGTTTGCATTAAAATGCACCTTTTCATAGCATTAGCGCGGTGAATTTAGAGCTGTTCCAACTTGTCTTTCTAGCAGAAAGCCCTGAAGGCAAATTTGTGGCAAGGCCGTGTTCTCTGAAGATGTCATTTTTACATGCAAGTGCATATGGCTATAAATGGTCATTTATTTTCTTTTTTCTTTATTATGACAATTTCTAACAATAGGTGGTTTAACACAGCACCTTTCTGGGCAAAGCCGAACACTAGGGGTCTTAAATATTTTTGATTAACCTGAAGCTAAAGTGCTAGACTAGTTTTTTTACTAGCCAGCTTGCTTAACATAAAAATTATCCACACAAATTGTTGGCATGGTTTATTCTGAATGTTACGCTGAGATGTTCTCTTAATAGTCCCTTAAATAGGACTTGAAACAGACTGACTAGCTTTTGAAATGATTCATAAAATCCTTTTCTGGATTAAGTGAGGATACCATGTATTTAACCAGCATCCTCTCTTACTTAGCTGGAAAATGGAAATTATATAAATTGCAAGTTTTCTGTTATTGAGCTATTATTATAATCACACTCACAGCTGGTGTGTGCAAAATATGTTCCCAAATGTATCCACTTGTTGCTTCCGCATAAAAATTCAAAAAGAAGGGGCTCCAGTAATATCCATAGTAAATACAGAACCGGAAAATACCAGTGAAAACTGCATGACAGCAGCCTCGAATATATTCCCGAAGAATATATCGACACTTATATTCAATATATCATTGATGTACCGTATCAAATCATACTAGTAACTGCCACAGGGCTGCTATGCTTTAAATCACATTTTTATTCAGCTACATATGCTGCATGCCCTCAGAGAAGCTGTTTTTAATTGGAGTAAAATACATAAGATATTAAGTATAACATCTTAAAAGGTTAAAACCCAGAAAACCTACCTGCTTAATACCTGCAAAAGAGCTCCTTAGGAAAACGTTAATAAAAAGGAGAGACACAGAGTTCATTACACTGCAGCTGCACATGATTGTCTGCCAGCTCCCTCTTTGACTTAATGAAAAGTTATTGCAAGTGAGTGATTTTATAAAGTGGTTTCAGGGAGTTCTCCAGCTGAACAAAAACTGCATGTTTTGTATAATTGGCATGCAAATAATTATAACTTGGAGTCCTGTAGAAATAATTGGCCTTAAAATCTGAGGGAATCCACAATGCTAAAATCAAATGACTTTTTGTCATATGTGGACTGTAGGCAGAATTTCTTGCAGGATTTGTGGCCATGTTTTTTTTTTTTTTTTTAATGTAACATTTTTCCTCCAATTTTAGAATTAAGAGCCAGACTTTGTGCTCACATTTTTGCATGGGTGTAAAGCTGGAGTGCTCTAAGTTCGAGGTACTGTGGCTATCAGATAAATTGGATTAAATTTGGGTATGAGTCATTAGCTTTAAGCCATGTTGTTTCCTAATTAACTTATTTAGTGAAATTAAACTGTTGTCTGTTTTTATGATATACACTTACTGGGTAGCACATTAAGTAGTGGAGTATTATTGCCTCAACCTAACTGCTTTGCATAAAATTTTAAAGAGGGGCTCATATTAATATTTAAGATTAAGAATTCAAGTAATAGTGTCTGACTGTAAGCTCAGTGTAGATGTCTTCTAAAGGACTGAAGTAAACCCTTGTCTTCGCTGTTTAACACAAATAAAGGTTCATTCATGGGGTCATTAAAAATTTACATTCCTTTTCTATTATTGTTAATCAGCTCCTAATCAGGTCTGAGTTGATTGTGGATAGGCTATTTAAGCCTGGAATTATAGCAGGCGTTACTGTACAGATGGCACTCCAGGGCACAAGGTGGCCCAAGAAGTTATTTTACATTAGCATTTAACATTTACTGTAAAACAGTTAAACACCACTCTGGCTGTTTAAATTCATTATATATATATATATTTTTTTATTACTAAATGTATTTAGTAAATTTTTGCAATATCATAAATTTTACTGCAGAGGCAGAGTTTTCATCCTGACTTCTGTCTGTGGTTCGATTTTCTCAAGAAATGCACATACTGTAATTCACATATGCAACGGGTATTTTAACATTTGCTAAGTGCTATAGGTGACTAAGTTAAATTAAATTAAATTAAAACATTAATTGTGATTTAGTTGAGTGAATATGCTAGATATAGAAAGAGCAACTTGGAACTGCTGACCCCAGCCAGCTGATAGTTCAGTGCCAGCCAGTTTCCAGTTTCAAGCCAGCTCCCAGCCTGGAACTGGGAGTTCCTTCTCCTTCAGTTTGACCTTTCAGACATTTTGTGCTGCAAATCACCAAAACTATCCTTCGCAAACATTCCTCCATTCATTTATTTCAATCTAATCCAAGAAATAAAGGAATAAGCATTTAAACGTTTTCATACTGTAGGTCCAAGGACAGATTATGTCTGCTATTGGTACAACTTGAAAATTTCATTTATTGCTTGCTTTATTACTTGTTCAAACTTCTGTTTGATTTGTGACTAGGACTTACATATTTTTCATCAGGTTACAGATGAATATTTTTCTTTAGACTACATGACTGTGGAAAAGTCCACAGTCACCTTTTATTTCTTTATATTTTGCTTCCAATGAGCCAGACTTTCTGGTCTGGTCTTGAGCAATAGTTCTCCAGGTTTTCTGAAAGTTTAACTCTGAACATTGGCTGCTTTTTCAATCCCTTCCAGTCCTGTTCTTGTTTCTGACCATTTTCAGAGTAATGTTTTTTTGTTGTTTGTTAAGCCACTTAACACTGACCTATGAATTATTTAAGCAAAAAATGCACCTAACTCAAGGGATAAGCCAGTGTGGTGTCTACACATAACAGGCAACAAAGAATCCATTTTAAATTGTATCTTTAGACACCTTGCTACTCACTGCCTATCACAAGAACGCACCATTTATTCCCATTTCTGTAGTTGAATCTATGAAATGATAGATGATATGCCAATGATAACACAGTTTGACAACAACAAAATAGTATTTTGCACCAACAAGGTGACTCCCAAAAAGCTGTTAGCTGAAAACTTGACATATCTCAGCATGATGTGCAGTCTGTCCTTAAAAATTCTGAGGAAACTGGATAAGTGGAGGACAAAAGACGTGAAAGGCCTTAAAAAATGATCAACAGCAGATGAACAGTATCTGAAACTCTGTCATGTTTTGGGGTTGTAGTTCCATCGGTGGTGTTGAGGATTTTGTCAAATTTATAGAATTATGAACACAGAAAAGAATTGTCAGGTTTTAATCCAACATGCAATACCATGTCTGATTGATAACAGCTTCACTTCTGAGCATGACAGTGATCCCAAACATAGATAGAAAAAGAGACAGTGAAACATGATAAGTCATGGATTGGCCTCCCCAGAGACCAGGCCTCAACTTTACTGAAGTGATGATGGATCATCTTGAATGAGAATGAAATAAAAAGCAACCATCAGATTGGAACTTACAGAAAATACAAAAAGCTTACCTAAGAGTTCAGGCTGTGTTAAAGAACAAAGATGGTCATACCAAATATTGACTTTCAAGTTTGTTGGAACTATACAACTCTTTTTTTTTTACCTTATGTGATGGATTTTGATGTATGTTTTCACATGTTTCAATAAATGACTGCACCTACAGTGTTTCCCATTTTCCAAGCAAAACACATGGAAAGAAGGGGTGGCTCAAGACTTTTGCACAGCACTGTATAATAAGTCAACTATGCAAATTTAAATGTATTGGGCCGGTGCTAACTTAATACATGTTTTTAGGATACATATCACTGGTACATATAGCATTTTCAGCTACAGTGGACTCAAGCTCTTTAATTACCTGTTGCCAAGGTAAATTATGGTACCATAGCTCCAGTTTGTGTGTGTGTGTGTGTGTGTGTGTGTGTGTGTGTGTGTGTGTGTGTGTGTGTGTGTGTGTGTGTGTCTAATCATAAAACATGTGGCAGGGAACACATTATAGAAACATTATACAGTAAATACAATAAATATTCTGCAATGGAACATATCTTCATTACTGATGTTTCCTTTTTGCCCTTTTTGTGTTGATTAAAACAGTTATTTATTATTATTTTTTGGGTGATTTCTGCCAAATTTATTGTGTGAAGGGTATTCTTAATTGAAGCACAGCCTGCCTCATTCATTCAACTAATTCAGGTATACTAGGCTGCAGATGTTCATGTCTGGGAGCTGTCTAACCTCTGCCACTGTGAGCATGGGTTCGGAAAGCATTACTTATTCCCTTTCCCTGGCCAAACTTTTCCAACTGCATCAAGAAATCAAACCAGCAGCTTCTTGATAACAAACTTGGCTTTATTGCCTGCCTGCTTGTTTCAGATGCTCTGTGATCCTGCTCATGTTTGAACCTCTGACCTTATAAAAAATAGGCTGCAGGCTTGGTAGTGCTTTCCTGGTGATGTATGTCCACTTCAGGTTCACATCATGTATTATGCTATACTTCATGCTTAGCATTTTGGCTATTTTGTTGATTGAGCAGAAGTCAGATAAAACAGACAGAAGAAAAAGATTGTGTTTAATGTGAAGAGTTTTGAAGAAGAGTGCTTAATGGTCAGAGGAGTATATTTAGTCTGAAGCAGACATTCATCATGACTGAGCGTTGGTTGGCAAACTCTGCGTACCCTGGTGGAAGGCTGACGTTAAGCTTTGCGTCTGTTTCAGTTTTAACTGAAGAAAATCTTTGCAAGAAATGTTAGGCAACTTTTTATATAAATTTCCATCTGACAAAACTGGAACCTCGGTAAAACTGTGCTAACATCACAGATGTTCAGCCAGATACTGAAAGAATACAGTTAAAGCCAAGGTCATATATATTCTCTAGCATCTACTTTTTATCATTTTGTGATTTAACATTTATAAAAGTAAATTAATCATTTAAATTAATGAAAATTTCACAATAGCTGTCAAACTGTATTTAGAGATTATTGCCAAAACTTTATCAATATATTGTTGCTTAAATTAGGGAGATTCTAAAGTTTTTACCTTTTGACAAGCTAAGAAAAAACGATGCATTCATTTTGTCTATTTCACAAACGCAGTGGCAGCAAACGCTACTGAGATTGTTTAAATTATCTTTATGTAAACTGATGTAGAATTAATGAAACATTTAACATGTACTATAATTTTCATTGTTAATATAAACACCTTTTAAATGCAAGTGAAAACTGCAAAATGACAGATTTGACATCTACATACTATCCTACCTGTGTATCGTACAAAGTCTGGGAGAAATCCATCTCTGAGTCACAATATTAAACATTTGCTTTACCAGAGCTAAAAGAAAGAAAAAACAAAACATATACAGCGTCCATCCATGATTTAATCTGGTATATATATATATATATATATATATATATATATATATATGCTTTTGCTTAACACATTTGAAATTTTAATTATAGAATGCCTTAAATTCAATTAAATTACTACTAATGTACATTATGACATCAACATAAGAAGAAGAAAAACAGAAAAATACTGATGTTGACTGGCTCAGTGAAAAGAGGCAAAAGTAACAACATCATATTTAGGCTTATTTATTTAAATTTAATTCAGTTGATCTCATTCTGATCATGTAAACAATATACAGAAGTCCTTTAGGAAAACATAAAGAGACAAGAAATAGTAAATTATTACACTAAATAAAGAAAAAATACATTCCAGTAATCCCCCCCCCATTCCCATTCAGTTTAGTTTAGTTTCAAAACGGTGTGAAGAAGTTCACACTTATTTATATTTCTCCATAGACATAAGTTAATATTTAATCCAGTGTCTTTATTGATATAAACCTCAATAACAACAGACATACAGTATTTTTAATAAACCCAAGTGTCTCCAGTTTTGGAATGTTAATCAAACCTGTTATGATATTTACACTTCTGTAAGTATACATTATAGTATATACTATCTAAGTGTTCTTGTAGTAAAATATTTTGTTTTCCTGTCAAGGCACAATGTGCAAATATATTAAAACAGTGAAGCAACAAGCCAACAGAAGAGTTTGCCCTTGACCATCTACTATTGCGTACAGTAGGTTAATACTGGACGTATTAGTTATTCTGCATAAGGTTCAATTTGTATAATTTCTTGTGTTTTTCACTTGTGTCCTTCTGTGTCAAGTTATGTGTGTTAAGATCTTGGCTGTGTGTACTCACTTCTTGTTTTATTTTGGTAACTGTTTGTCTTTTCCTTTCTCGTGATCCTTGATTACTCTCAGTTGTGCCTTGTTACCCAGGTGCTTCCACTTCTTTTGATTACTCTTTGGTGTATCTGTATGTAGAAATATTCTCAGCCTTCCTTTGTCTATTGTCATGTTATACTGTGTTCTAGCCCCTTGCCTCTAGTGTGTTGTCTGCAGTTTTCTGCAGGCTCACCTTTTGTTAATCTCAAGTCTATCTCTTCAGTCTACTTTTGTGTCCTTTTCTAACTTATGGACAGGGACCACCCGTAAATTCTATGCATCTCCGTACAGGTGTCACTGTGGAACAGATGGTTATGACAAAATTACCCTAGTAAGAGTGGTATGAACATTTTTTTTCTGTCAAATTGGCCTTCATCAGATTTTGTCACAAGGCCCAAGACTTTGCATTTTTATTCCCACCTCATACTAATATTAGGAACACTGATTAATGAACACACTGCCATATATTACAGTTGCTATGACTTGTTAGGTATACACACCTGGCAAAACCACCCTTGTGGTAGTTCCTGCTACAAATGATGGCATTTTGCCGTGATCCCCCCCCCCCACGCACACACACACACACACACACATGCAAAGTGCAAAGCATTCTATCATAGCTATTAAACATCTCTTTAATTTTTATGCATGACAAACACTCTGTGGAAAGCACTTCCTTTAATTATTTAAACCTTCTGTTATGGTACTGAGACATAGCTGACCTTGCTGCTTTTGACAAGCTGTTCCAAAAGATTCCAAATACATAACAGGGTGCTTGTTTGCAGAAAGTTAGTATCTGATCTTTTTCAAGTCTACAGTTAAGTTGAGAAAATGTAGGTATGTAATGTGCATGAAAACCTGCAACACCAAGTATTGCATATATTTTTTTTCTTTATGCTGGTTTCCCTCAGTCTTGCAAGTATTTTAGCAGGTAAGTTTATAATTAGATGAACTTTACAGTAAAATGTAGGATTTATTCACAGGTACTGTACAAATAGTCAGATTTATCTTCTGCTCTTTGCACTGAGAATAATGTCCATTAATTAAACCAAAGTAAAGCAAGCTGGCTTTGAATTCTTAATGTTGGTTCCTCTTTTATAACTAGCAGAGTAACTCACTGTTCCTCTAGCATTATTATGATGCTGATATTTATAGTGATTATTAAAATATATTACCACTTATTTGTTGGATTGCCGTGACCAGATTTCTATTGCCTCACATTGCCTTTGATGGGTATGGATGGATGGATGGATGGATGGATGGATGGATGGATGGAATATCTATGGTATCCAGAAGTTGTTTTAATCCACTGCCACTTTAACTACCCTTACAAGCAGCTCAACATTCTTGGGTTAAATAGAATAAATTGCATTAAATATTTTGAAATATATTTACTACCATTATGAAATTCAAATATGACCAACAGTTAAAAATAATGAGCATTGTGGCAGACATGTTGAATATAATCCCAAAATGTGACAGTGTTTTGGTAAGAACAGATATCCACATTAACTGTTTGTTGCTTTCAGCTTGTGGAAAGTGAAATTGCTAAATGTGTGACTTGCTGTAGCATTTCTGTTCACCAGATTACTTAAATCTGACTTTGAACCACGACAAATGAAAGGCAGCTGGGAGCAGGAGCAGCAGAGTGTATCACTCCTGTCCAGTATGATGTTTTGCATCCACTAACTGCGGCTCGTAACCTCCCCGTGTAATAATCCAGCTCCACTGCCATCAAAGCAACAACAACAGCAGCTGCTACCACTTTGAAGTTCTCAAGCCCACTTAATGAGTCTCGTCACGTGAATTCAGTAATAGCAACATAATAGCTATTAGCTTGTTTTATGTCTTAAGTAGTGTCTGTCAGTATGAAAGAATAAAAAGCCAAGTCAGTGTAATAGAAATTTGATTGATTTTCTCTCAGTGGTTTATTCAGCAATTGTTTAACTCCCTCTGGCTACTACAGGTCAATAAAGAAACTTGCACTGTGCGTATTTGAGTATTTGACATATTGTAGATTCTCCTCAAATTCATTTGTGATGTTGTCATTTTGCTCTCTCTTCTTTCACAGTAAGTAACCTGTATTGTTTTCAAACCACACACGTACACTGTAAACGTATGACGCTGAACATTCTAACATCCCAGCTTTCTTCCCAAGTAAAACTTGGGCAAAACAAAAAAAACAAAACTTTAAATTAAAAAAGATTAAGGAATTTTCAAATTAATTACAGCAGATATCCATAAACCATTATGACACAGTGAGTGAGTGTAAAATCTAACTGCCAAAAGGCCAAAGGAAACAAAATGGTTTGAGTGTGCTTATGATTAGCCAAAATGTTGACATGCTGCTCCCTTACTCTACATTATGTAACATTTAAACTTGTCGTACTAAAAGCATTAAAAACATGTGAAAATTCAGAATTGCTTAGTCACAAGTACAAGTAAACAGAGACTAAAAACATTTTATTGCCCACATGTTATCAGGTGAAGCATACTTGAATAACCTAACACTTCATTGCTTGCCGTTATGAGCTGGCAGGTGGGAACATAACTAGTCCTATCTAAATATGTTATGCAGTCAAATTCATAAGACAATCATTTTAGAGACAAGTTATGTTCTAACAGCTATCTATCCAACAAATTAAACACTGGAAACATTCACTTCTTGTTCAGAATCTGCCAGAGAAACAAACTCAGAGATATGGAAATGTGTTTCTGGCAAAAATAAATGGTGACAGTCTACAGTGGTTTTTAGAAAAATGATGATTTCCTCTCCTTCTTCTGAAAGTATGATTTCATCTGTTAGTCTGAATGAAATTCTACTGCAATTGTAAAACCTGTATCATCAAATCTCATTTTGCACCAGATTTTCTCTAGCTGGGAGAAATGGCTATGATTATGTGCCACAAAACGGGATCCTTTTAGGATTGGTTTCCTTTGTTTTCTAGTGTCTAGTAACCCAAAAGGATACAGGGAATTGTATGTTTATTCATTTACATGGCTAAGGATTGTGACAGTACATTTATGCATGGACATAATTCTTGTTTTTAGGGAGCTATACATGCTATGTGTGGAAATAACTGAGTAAGCAATTTCTGCAGTGAGGGACACGACTGTTCTGTTTTGATCCAAGGCTTTAATAATTTGACATTCATTAGTTTGGTATTCCCAATTCCAGTCTAGCCCCTAGAACCCCCTGCGTACTCTTAATTGTTTTGTGTGTTTGCATGATGAGCCTGCCACATTAAAAAACATTCTAAACCAGCTAGCTTTAAGTGCTAATGCATTATAAAGCCCTCTAGCACTGTCTGCATCCATGCAGGCTTACTAACCACCTCACTGAAGGTGCAGTGCTAGTTTTGTGACCAAGGACTCCAGACACAAAAATGAAAGTATTATTTCAGAAGCAATGGTTTTGTATTAAAATGGCTTTTTTTTTAAAGTTCTTTTTTTTAATCCAAATGTTGTCTGTGATAAGTGTTTGATAGCAGAATTTTTGGGGTAATGTTGCATTGCAGTTAATGCAATTACTTGTAAGTACAGATGGCTTATCAGAGCTAGAAAAGTAATCTTTTTGCTTTGACCATGATACTTTATAACCACATTGTGCCTTTATTCGATGATTAAACACTTTTTTAAAAAAGTGTTCGTTGTTGTTATTTTAAATGCCAGTAAAAGAACAATAAAGAATAAAAGAATAAACACAAGTGAGAGCATTTTCTCTGGGCCCTCGTGCTCTTGGCATGAGGCATCAGATTGGAACTAGGCCAAAGTGTATGGTTTCTGTACACAAGTACACAAGAGGATGAAGGACAAAGGTTTTAGTTTTCATGGATTAAAAAAAAAAAGAAATAATAAGTAACGTCTTAAGTTATGACCACATGAGAGGTAATAATTTAGATCAGACTTTTCCACCTCTTCCTTAGGGCTTCCATAGTGCAGGTATAACAGAGTGGTGTTTGATTGATGTTGTCTTTTTTTTCAGCGCTGAGTTTAGTACAGCAGAAGTGTGTGTATGTGTATGTGTGTGTGTGTGTGGGGGGGGTACAATATCAAATGCAAATCAAAAGCACGCAGTTGCTGAATTTAACTGAGGTTCATTAAAGACTATTGTTCTTTCAGTCCATTAGCTCAGGCCTATGTGGGGTAAATGTAGCATCTCCATTGCAAAATCAGCCTGGAACCTTAGTCCCAGAAAATGCTTTTTTTTTTTCTCTCAAATGCTCAGGTTAGTCACAACACTTATCTGCTGGAAGAATTTGCTTTTAAAAATTTTCCTTATGTAACATGCAGTAAATATGCAATTTCAATAGGGAGAACCCATGTTTTTAACAAATTCACAGAGGTCTTTAAAATACAAGCAATAAACTAACATTTAATTAAACAAATGGATTTAAAATGTCAAAATCCACTGCACCAAAGTTTACCAGTGTTTGAAAAAGAACCGAATAGGTCCTGTTACAATCCCCGAAAAACTAAGCCCCCCCCCAGCACTTTCACCCCAAAAAATGTAACCATCTAATAAACTTAATTTCTGAAAAACAGGAGCATTTATACCAACACAAGTCTACAAATGCATTATTTATCACTTAAATAGAAAATAACAGAATCACATGGATTTACACTGTGTTTTCTGAGTCATTTATTTCTGGTTTCATCATACTGAAATGGCCACGTGATGCACATCAGGCATTTATGTGGACATGTATTTCGAGAAGTTAGACTAGTTTTAGTTTTTGCCTGTTCAGCTGTGGTTCATGTGCACGGGTTGCATAAGAAATTAAGTGTTTGATGATATTTTTAGAGGATAACATAAATATGGGCACATGTGCTGAATGATAAGCAGTGCAATCCACATAAGAGGAAGAAAGCCATCAGTGCTAGGCCTGAGTAGAATATAAATGCATAATATCCTATACACTTGTTTGTACTGTATCTCATCAAATGATCAATGCCTGTGATGCTCTGTTTGAAAATGCTACCTTGGTATTTCAGTCTGAAAAGGGCGTCTAGAACAAAAAGGGCAAAGTGTCCTCAATCTGAATACCATGTGCTTGTTAGAGCATAGCAACACCTACTTAAGAGCGCTATCTTGTCTGGAGCCAGTGTTACAATTAAAACTACTATGCATGTAAATGTGTGACTAACTTATTTTGAATTTTCATATTTTTTCATTAGTCAATACACCAATTAAAATTTAGGACAAGTGGTACTGCACCAAAACAGTCCATCGCAACGGCACCAGCTACTATAAACTTACATTACATTACAATATTTATTGCTACTGCTTCTCCACTGATCCTAAAGCCACACTTGCTACTCATTTGCCATGTTCACCGTTCAATTTTTTTTTGAATGGAAAACAAGTATGTCTAGCTGGAAAGAAAGCATCACATACAAAGTGTCTGCACATAGTGAACAGCTTTTTAAAATATGAAGGACACCACGAGTACCAAGAGAAAAACCCACATATATCCTGTTATTACTAAACTTTCCTTAACGTGTTTCTTTAGTGAACAATGCTCTCAGCTCTCAGTGAAATTATTCTATAATACTATAATAACATGAAAATCCAAATGCATTTTCCTATTTTAATTGCTTTCATGTTGGTCTGGTATTCTTTGCCAAGCACAAAGGGGGCCTTGGAGGAAAATGTACGGGGCAAGATCTACATCTTAACAAGCTGGGCCAGAACCACGGTCTTTGTGATACATTAATTATTATTATTATTGTTATTTTTTTGTATTTAGTATTTAGATTCTTAGGCCTTCATTTGGGGATCCAGACCTTACTATACTGCCACTAACACTCGAAATATATCAACTAGCTCTGATAATGTTCTGTTACCTCATGCTACCAGTGTTTTGTGTTAAGTTTGTGTTTTGCTTTACCTTGCTTATTTTAGGTACTCACTTTATTACCATTGTTCAACATTAACTTTTAATAGTTATTTTCTATGCCTAAAAAAAGAAAAAGAGTTACACGACACACTTAAAAAAACTTAGAAAAGAAAATTCAATTAGTTAAATGAATAAAACATAATTCCAAACTTTAAGGGTCATGTCCTGAAATTCTATAAAAAAGTCACACCATATCTTTTATTGCAAGTATATAAAAAAGAAAAAGAAAAAATAATTTTCCAACCATGAAAAGACCACCAGAAGCAGATAAAAACTTGTTGCAAAAACAACATTAAGATGCCAATTAAAGATGCAGCTTTTCTTTTTCCTTTTGCTGACCAGTTTGGTAATTATTTTCGAACTGCACACAGCTTCTCTCACCGAGCAAGACAACAATTCAACACTTTGACGTCACTAAAAAGAAGCCGTCTCTGATAAATTAGTACAGTAGTGTGTGATCTGCTTCACTGAGATAATGAAAGCAACTGAAAATAGCACATTTCTATCAAGAAGCCTTTGCGGTCAAAAGCGTGTGGACCATTAATGGCAGCAGATTATTAGAGCTGAAAAAAGGGCTCTGAGAAAACTAATTAAAGTAGCAGCAAGTGCTGCTGAGGGGGATTCAGTAAAGTCTCCAAAGAACATTAGACATATTTTCAATAATATCAAAAACATAACGTATGATAAATGATAAATATAGATACATTTTAGAGATGGCTTACCTAAGCACTATCCTGCACTCTACATGGAAAGATGCTTGATGGATTAGTTTCCCTCTTGGAGTTTGCAATTATAATTATGATTAAAATACCACTCCTCAGTGTAGTCCAAACAAAATGGATGACTTTCCGATACACAAAGTCACACTAGAGAAAGAGACTCACTGTGATTCGCTCGGGAACCTGATTTTAGCCTACGAGCTGAAGAGTTAAACTGATGGATCATATGAGACTCGGATGATCTGATAACTTCAAGTGAAGTCAATTCACAAGCGGCTCTCCCAAAGAATTGTGCCCCACATTGGGAGTATTCCTTTACAGAATGCTTTTGTATTTACACATGTCATCATTTATATAGAGTAGAATATAGATTTGTTTGTTTTTTTTTATTTATGACTTTAATTAAGGGAATAATTAATTGTTTATATTTCAGTCAGCTATTAGAACAATAATATTAAGAGAGCACACCACTGATTTTGCATTTATAATCATACTGTATATTATTGAACTTACAAGATGAGACCATTTGTAGTGAGTTAGGTCTTTCAGACTTTGGCAAAAGTCTTATGCAGTAAAGTTTTCCTTTAATGGGATTAAATCTAACACATTGCACACATTTTTATTTTAAGACAGTCATCTGTATTGTTGACAGTATGAGTCACTGCAAGATTTACACAGACATGCTGAAATATTCTTATGTGATTTGTGAAAATTTGCATGCTCCTCTTCGCGAGCTGTATAAGTTGAAATAAGCCATTTATGAGAAATTTGTGCAGTTAAGAGGATCTTCTTGAAAACTCATATCAGCACATTTCTCAGTGTTACACCAGGAATATTATCTGGTTCTTCCTCTGAAATGACTGTAATGTACCCTGCACTGGCTATGCTCCTGTTTGCAGGTACCATTGCTGTGATCAAAGTTGGCACCTCCAATAGATCACAATCAAATTGAAGGGAGCAGCATATTTACTGCATGACTTGCAAATGGCCCTTTGTAGTGCATGTGAAGTTTAGTTCAAGTCAATAAGCATCACTGAGACAGACAAGAACTCTGAGGTCCCTGGTGGGTTTGGTGATTTAAAGGTGCATTAAGAGTGCCTTTTCCTCCCACCAGCATTCATGAGGTCAGTGACTTACTAACATATTTCGTCTATAATGTAAATTAATGTGGGCTATTGTAACTAAAGCATGCATCTGTTGGGTATTCATTTCACATTTTTTGCAGGAAATATGCCTCTACTAATCTCTATGGTACTATTATATTTAGTGAAGAGAGTCTGCTATATAAGTCAGATATCAACAGTTTGTTGGGTAGTCACAGTCAGCATGTTATAACAGTAGCCACTATATCAGTGTTGCTGCATACTGCACTAGTGACGTGCTCAGGGAGAAAAAAAATGAGCCACATTTTTTTTTTCCTCAAACTGTGGGAAACATTCTGTTAATTGCTAAGTAAAGGCAGTCAGGTGTGGTAAACAACAGAGCAGGAATTTCTTCCAATACAAGATAGGTATGCTTTAACACCCTGAAAGATAATCAGTATTTAAAAAACAAGAATGCCGTTCAGCAGCTACTGCCATTCATATGTAATTACACTTCACTTGTTCCGTTGCCAGATGCTGAACGATGCTGCGTACATATTCAATTTATGAAAATACTGCCCTCTTGAACTCCTACTTCTTGGTGGGCCCATCAAACCTTCTAACATGTTCAGTGTCAAGGCCAAGAAAAGCTGTGTCCTTTGCACACTGTGAAAGGTATATTGTATTGACAATGCATGTATTATCATTCAACAAATGCTCGGGTCCCACACAGCAGAGATTACCAGGCATAACTGAAGCAACGGTTTGTGTCATACTGAAGTCTTGTTTCTCAATTTCAGATTTCAACTGACACAAAAAACAGTACTTCTCAAATCGCAAGCGACTTTATAAAGAAATCAATCTTTTATAAATAGTATCAAAGAAGGTGTTTCCCTGTTGAGTTACTTCCTGTTTTATTTTGTCAGTTTGCTGTCTCATGTTTTGCTGTCAGTGTTACTTCTCTCCAGTCATTGAATTAGTTTCAGCTGTGTCTGTTACGCTGGTGCTTCCGCTTCCCTTGATTACCTCGTGTGTGTATAGTTTCAGTTTCTCTTTGTTCGCGCATCTGCTTGTGTCAATTATGCAACATATGATAATATCATAAACAATGTTTCATTTTTTTTACTATCTCATCACCTTCACTTGGATTTTGAATTTACTTGTTTTAAATTATTCTGAATTTATATACCACTTTCTTTATTTAACACAAATTAAGTGGTATATAAAATTGCTATTATTTTTAATACATTTCTGTGTATTTTGCACAGTTTGTTTTGACCACAATAATAATGAAGTGAAAATCTCATATTGTAAGACTCCTATGTGAAAACAAAGATTTACAGGCAGGAACAGAGGATGTACAGGAAATAAAAGTTTGAACATCTAAGATTCCAAAACACAGTTTTAAAAAAAGTATATCCTTCAAAACAGATTGAAATTTGAATATCTTCCACCGAGGCCACTGCCAAATCTCGCAGTTTTAAAGAAAGTGATTTGGAGCCACATTAAATTTTCAGGATTAATGAAATTCAGCTTGGTAGTTTTTGTGTAAGATTGCTGAAAAACAGACAAACCAATAAACAGCACTGATCACGTACTAAGTCTGGGCTCTAACCTTGGTACAAGATACATCCACACAAAAAAACCCTCTACCCTGACCTTGCTGTGCTTGCTGCTCTTCTGTTCTATAGTAACTTGAATGGCACAATGACAAAATCCCCAAATAACCATTCTGTTTTATCCAGATACCTTCTGTCAACACTTTAAGCCTATCTGTATTTGATGTTCTTGTCTCTTTGTTGTCTTTATGCCTCATCATGTCATGTCTCATTTGTGTCTTCCTCTTATGCATTTGTCCTTCATATTCTTTAAACAAACATGCACACACACTCACAAAAATCAAATACTGCAGACTTCAAAATCCATATCATACCACAAATTCAAGTTTATCTAATTTATACACCAACATTTCACAACACTGGTTGTCTGTATTCTCTCTGCAGTAGGGTCAAAACCTTACAATACTTTAGAAAGAAAAAATAATTATCTTGGTGGCAATGATCCATCTATTTTCTAACCGGTTGTCCAATTGATGGCACAGTAGTGGTGCACCCTGTCTTAGTTGTAATAGGGTGAAGGGTGAAGTTTAACCTGGACAGGTCACCATTCTAACAACAACATAGAGACAGAGAGAACCATTTACACCTACGGCAAATTTAGAATCACCAGTCAACTTAAATGCATGTTTTTAGAAGGAAGCCACGCAGGCACAGGAAGAACATGCAATCTCCACATAGAAAGGTCCCAGGCCTCTGGTTGATTCAATCCCAGGACCTCCTTGCAGTGAGGCAACAATGCTAACCACTGCACCACTGTGCTGCCTGGTGGCATCAATGATGAGCCAAAATTTTTCAAACACAAAGTAAAGTAATTTAGAGCAAAAGGGGAAACATGTCTTTTGAGCACTCGTGCCGCTTTGAAGCTCCTGGACATCCTACGCTGACAGTCATCTGTCAACAAACACTGCATTTCCATGCTGTGCTGTCACAGAAATATATCCATATAAGTAAAAGCAGGCAGTGTCAAAAGGATTATGTTACTTTGAAAGATGCTTGCAAAAAAGGCTGCTGTTCATCCACCTTCTGGCAAAACTTGGGAGCCTAGATTCCAGCAGCACAAATACACACAGTACATAGTGAAATAGCAATGCACAGAATAGTTCACGGCATACCTTTTCAACCAAATGGGATAAAGCACAAAAAAAACCCACTAGTATGGTACTTAAAAGATGTCTGACTAAAGAAGAAGAGGTGAGTTTCTGTCTCTTAGGTTTCAGTAACACCGGAAAGAAACTAGTTATTAAAAATGGATGGATATCTATTTTGTAGTATTTGTACAGTACAGTTCAAAATAAAATCACTATCTTGCCCACCACAGGGAATTACAATTGTCAACTATTATGTACTTTCTCATAATTAAAAAGTAATATAAAATAGATTCAGTAAGAATAGAACTAACCATACAAAAGCAGGAATTATTCTCGGTGAAACTGGTGTTTCTACATGTTAAAAACTAAGGTCTTTAAGCACAGGTAGCCGATGTCTACATTTGAAACACTCCCTAAGACAGCTGTAATCATTGGCACCTAATTTTATGGCTGAAAAAACTGAAAAGATGTTAGGATGTACCTATTTTTCTAGATGACAGATGCAATCAGTGATGATTTTGGTGCCTTGTCATCTGCTGTCATTGGTGGTGGTTGGTCCACTATGTTTTATCAAATCCAAAGTCAATGCAGCTTTTAGATCACTTCATGCTTCCATCTGCTGACAGCATTTTGCACTTGCACACAGTGCCAACACTGCTACCAAATGGTTTGCTGACCAAGTTATTACTGTATTTGATTGGCTTTAGCTGAACCAAGCAGAGAATCTATGGGGTATTGTCAAGAGGAAGATGAGAAGCATCTGTCCTGATAATAGAAATGAGCTAAAGGCCACTACCAAACCAACCTGGGTTTCAAGAACACTTCACTGCCCTGATGTAGTAATTTGTGGTAAAGGAGCACCAAGCAAGTACTGAATGCATAAAAGAACATAGTTTTCAGAAGTTGGACATTTCTGTATTGCAAATCCTTTATTTTATCTCCCCCCAACCCTTTTCTTTTATGTCAGCATTTTGTCTGATTAGCATCCAGCCGTAATCACTGAATCACCTTATAAAATTAGCCAGGAAAGGCAAAACAGATTCAGGCCTTAGCCCTGCAATCTATAAATGAGTGTGAGCTTATGCACTGATCGATAATTATAAGTTCTATGTTATTAAGCAATTACAAGCCATGAGAGCATGGCTGAAATTGTGTTCCTCTTTGTTTGTATATCTGTCTCTTGGTATACAGTACGTGTCTTCATGACAAAATATGATCCTGCAAACACAGACTGTTGTGGGAGTAAGTATAAATATACTATTGAGTACCTTGGGATGTGTTTATGTTTGACAGTTTTTCTCATTGCAGTAACTGCACAACCATGCAATGTGCAGTCATCAAAATTTTACAGGTGTTTAATTAGAATCCAAATGAAGGGCAAATACAAAGAAGGGTGCAGTCCAACCCACGAGTAAAGGACAAAAGTAGTATAAGGGCCCAGGGGCCATTTGTGCCCATTTCTCACAGTCAGCACTTTTTATGTACCTGTAATTCCCCATATTATCAGATTGTCAGGTGGCATGAAATGAAGGTGGCAGAGAGGACTAAAAACAGAGAGGCAGACAAAGTGAAATACAAACATGTGATGCAGCATGTGAAAACTTGCCTAAAGTTCAAAATTGCCATTTTTTTTTACATTTTTATATTTCATAACATTTCAAAAGAAATAGATTAAAATGCAAAAGCATTCCATCTTGGTTGGTAATTTTTAACTTGAAGATGTCAAACAGTGTCCATTCTTTGAATAACTGTGGTTCTTCGAATAGTCCTTACCTTTAAATATAAAGGATATTGGAGGTCTTTATGTCTTTAAAACATTCCTGAAGTTTAACTAATTGATGTGTGTCACATGGCTTCATGGATACATGAAGCTTGGTATCATCTGCATAGCAATGAAAATGTATACAATGCTTTCTAATAATACTGCCTAGGGGAAGCATGTATAATGTAGATAGAATTGGTCCTAGCACAGAACCCTGTGGAACTCCATATTTAATCTTAGTGTGTGAAGAAAGACTCGCCATTTAGATTAACAAATTAGAGTTTATTAGATAAATATGATTCAAACCACTGCAGCGCAGTACCTTTAATACCTATGGCATGCTCTAATCTCTGTAATAAATATTATGGTCAACAGTATCAAGCGCTGCACTGAGGTCTAACAGGAAAAGCGCTCTTCAAATAAACTATTCTTCTGCAAATGATCAATTAGCTGTTTTACAACTACTCTTTCAATATTTTTTTTTAAATGAAAGGAAGGTTGGAGATTGCCCTGTAATTAGCTAAGACAGCTCGGCCAAGTGATGGCTTTTTAAGTAATTATTGGCATCTTAAAGGCCTGTGGTACATAGCCCATTAATAGAAATAGACTGAAGATATTTAAGATTGAAGCATTAATTGGTGGAATGGTAGAACTTCTTTGAACAGTGTTGTAGGAATGAGGTCTAATTATTGATGATTTGGAGGAAGTAACTATTGAGATTAACTTGGAAAGCGTAATGCTCTGTACTTGCTCTCCCTTGTGACATGAATCTTTGGGCAGCTAAGATACCAATAATTTCATTATTTTGTTCATTATTATTTTATATTCATTATGTACAATGAAACATAAGGGAAGAAAAATCACAAAAAATACATACATCAGAAATCTCCCAAAGCTTTAACAAAGTAGATGAGCATCTAGCAGGTCAGAAGGATGTTATATGACCTTCCTCTTGGCAATATGCAAAACCCCTTTGACAAAAAAGAAAATAGGTGAGGAAAAATGAGGGGGATCAACATATTCAGCACTATTGGGTTACATGTGTGCTTACCTGCGCAGAGATGTTGGGTGGGAACATGAAGTGCTGAAAGCAGTAAATCCAAGCAGGTCAAGGTTTAGAGATGTTTGAATAAACCAAAGGACCAAGGTTTAATGAGTTCTTGAGTGCATCCATTGAGAGTCTAAAGAATTTACGCCAAGGTGACTGTAGAGAAAAAGAAAAAATAAAACCAGAGGATTTCTATAACAAAAGGTTTCTTCGTTTTTATGCCAGCATTTCATTTAATTATTTAACTAATTTATTTATTTTTGGCTGTGGTAAAACACTCAGATGTTGATGACAAAGACAAAGATACATGCACACCTTTAGTTACAGATTAAAAGACTATTTCATCAGCCAGTGTGTTTATAATTTAGGAATTCAGCTATTGCAGTTAATCCTGATGAAATTCCCGAATTAATTATGATTGGTTGTTGGACCTTTTTTACGTGTTGTAGCAAGGCAAAAAACAAACAAACAAATAAACAACAACAAAAAACTTATTTTTAGTGGAACAATGAGAACAGAGTATGCTGTACATGTCTTTAGACCTACAGTGGTGTGAAAAAGTGTTTGCCCCCTTCCTCATTTCCTGTTTTTTTGCATGTTTGTCACACTTAAGTGTTTCGGAACATCAAACCAATTTAAACAATAGTCAAGGACAACACAAGTAAACACAAAATGCAATTTGTAAATGAAGGTGTTTATTATCAAAGGTGAAAAAAAATCCAAACCATCATGGCCCTGTGTGAAAAAGTGATTGCCCCCTAAACCTAATAACTGGTTGGTGCCACCCTTAGCAGCAACAACTGCAACCAAGCATTTGCGATAACTTGCAATGAGGCTTTTACAGCGTTCTGGAGGAATTTTGGCCCACTCATCTTTGCAGAATTGTCCTAATTCAGTTACATTAGAGGGTTTTCGAGCATGAACGGCCTTTTTAAGGTCATACCACAACATCTCAATAGGATTCAGGTCAGGACTTTGGCTAGGCCACTCCAAAGTCTTCATTTTGTTTTTCTTCAGCCATTCAGTGGTGGACTTGCTGGTGTGTTTAGGATCATTGTCCTGCTGCAGAACCCAAGTTCATTTCAGCTTGAGTACACAAACAGATGGTCGGACATTCTCCTTCAGGATCTCTTGGTAGACAGCAGAATTCATAGTTCCATTTATCACAGCAAGTCTTCCAGGTCCTGACGCAGCAAAACAGCCCCAGACCATCACACTACCACCACCATATTTTACTGTTGGTATAATGTTCTTTTTCAGAAATGCAGTGTTCCTTTTACGCCAGATGTAATGGGACACACACCTTCCAAAGAGTTCCACTTTTGTCTCACCGGTCTACAGAATGTTTTCCCAAAAGTCTTGGGGATCATCAAGATGTGTTTTGGAAAAATTGAGACGAGCTTTAATGTTCTTTTTGCTCAGCAGTGGTTTTCTCCTTGGAACTCTGCCATGCAGGCCATTTTTGCCCAGTCTTTTTCTGATGGTGGAGGCATGAACGCTGACCTTAACTGAGGCAAGTGAGGCCTGCAGTTCTTTGGACGTTGTTTTTTTTCACCTTTAATAATAAACACCTTCATTTACAAATTGCATTTTGTGTTTACTTGTGTTGTCCTTGACTATTGTTTAAATTGGTTTGATGTTCCGAAACACTTAAGTGTGACAAACATGCAAAAAAACAGGAAATGAGGAAGGGGGCAAACACTTTTTCACACCACTGTATGTTTCGATATATAGTGGCCAGTCAAACTGGAAAATTGTCTGACATTTAAGACAACTATTAAAAACTGTAGGGCCACAAAGGCCACAAAAGCAATTTTCCTGATTCTCAGTATTGCAGCCACAGTGCAGGAATCAAGTCAATCAATGAAATGCACTTTTATTAGGGATTTGAGTTATTATTTTATCCAGAGCCACATGCATAAACACTAATTGATTTTATTATACGTGTCATAGAGTTGCTATAGGTCCCTCAAATGGAATAGAAACTAATCTGTAACCTTATCAGGGAGGTGGGTGGTGGAACACAGTTGTGGTGGGCTGATATCATATGACAAGGACATGACAACAATATAATGATAATATGACTATGGTCATTCCGATCACAAGTGGGCAGCGTTAAGTATATCATTTTTTTTCTATTTATAAATCCTACATTTAATGTTTCTAGGGCAGCAAAGCACTTTACTGTGATTGTTTGCTAAAAACTTTTAGAAGAAGACTTTTTTTTTAGGGAAACTAAATCATGCAGTATGTTTAATGTATTCATATTTTATTTCCATGAGCTTGTATTTGTTCTGTTGCATTAGTAGGCAGTCAGTGTAGCTCAGGACACATTCATAGCTCACAGCTAAAAGCATGTCAGCATATGAAGCCCAGACCACCTCCTAATGTGGTCCCGTTATCAGAAATTCACAATAATGCCAGTTATGAATCCAAGTTCTCTAATTTTGTAAAACAGGTGGAGTCATGAGTCAGTCACAGAGTTTTGTAACTGGCACTTGATGGTGAGACCAAAGGTATAACACCCTGCAATCGAGAAGGTAGGAGGAGCCCTTGCTCTCCACCATACCGGATACAGACATTCAGACTGTTATGGTAAAGTGGACACATCATGAGAGTTCCATTTTTTTATATGTTTAAGTCATGGTTCCATCTTGTGGCCTAACTTTTTTTTTATGCCGTATACGTATTTTCCTTACAAACTGAATTTTAGTTCTGCAAATATTTACTCAATCATTTCACATTCCACTGATTAAAAGAGATAACTATTCTGAAAAGTTTTGATGAGGGACTGGCATCCTTGGAAATACATTACTTGTACTTCCCGGACTTTCTCCCTGTCATTTGTGCAAAAGACCTGCGAATTTGTTGGCATCAAGTATGGAATAATTTCTTTTTCACAAGTATCTTATAGAGTAGTTAGTTCTCACAGTAGAATTTTATATTATGTTAGCAAGAAAAGGAAAAAGTGGAAGAAGAGAAGAGAGCAGGACGAGTATACCGCCAGGACTTTGGATTTGAGCAGTCTTGTCAGTATGAGCAAGATTCCAAAGACAAACATTTTCACTTTGGTCTTGTTTGCCCAAAGGACATTGTTCCATAGGGTTTGTGGATTTTTCATGCAATTTTACAAACCTAAGCTGTACTGCCATGTTTTTTGTTTTGTTTTTTTATTTAGAGAGCAGGTTTTCTCCTGACAGCCATTTGAAACATCTAATTGTTCTGTCATGAACTTTAACATTTAACATGCTAACTGAGGTCTGTGAAGTCTGAGACATAGCTCTTGTTTTTCTGAGCACTGCATGGTCTAACTTTGCTGTGAATTGACTAGGACATCCATTACTAGACACACCTGAATGCTCCAGACCAACAAACTGTCAGAACCTTTGCTTTTATAGAGGTGGTCATATTGGATCAGTTGATCAAGTGCATTTGATTAGCAGTACCTGGCTGCTACTCACTGTTTTAGATCCTAAGGAAGCAATGAGGCTGTGCTTAGATTTTTGATTTTTTGTTGTTTTGTTTGATTGTTTGTTTGTGTGTGTGTGTATGTGTGTGCAGAGTTCTGTGAAAACCTTTTTTTTTCACATGACTGTACCAATAGGCTTACTACATAGTTGTAAATGCACATGGTCATGGCCGTGTTTACAGTGAGGGAAATAAATATTTGAGAGACAGAATGCCGACCAAAGATCCATCACAAAACATATTATATAAAATTTATAAATTGATTCCCAGAAGACCCATGCACAAGCCATCATCACTGTGTTCTGGCTGAGGGAAGGAAGTTCTTGTCCAAGAGTCTATGGTACATGGCCCCATCTATTGGCCCCAGAATGCAGTGAAGTTGTCCTGTACCCTTAGCATTTGTCTTTCTCCAAACACAGAGAGTCAAGCTGATACCAAAGCGGTCGATTTGGGTTTGTTCACTTTTTCCCAAGCCTTCTCTGAATCATTTATATCAGGGATCCTCAAATCCAGGCCTTGAGAGCCAGTGTCCTGCAACTTTTAGATGTGTCTCTGCTTCAACACACCTGAGTCAAATATAGAAGTCATTAGCAGGACTCTGGAGAACTTGACTGCATACTGGGGAGGTAATTCAGCCATTTGATTCAGGTGTGTTGGATCAGGGACACATCTAAAAGTTGCAAGACACAGACCCTCGAGGCCTGGATTTAAGGATCCCTGATTTAGATGTTCACTGGCAAACATAAGATGGGCCTGTACATATGTCTTCTTGGGCAGGGGGACCCTGCTGCAAGATTTCAATCTATTACAGCATAGTGTGTTACCAGTGGTGTTCTTGGTGACTGTGGTCTGATTATTAAAAAACTCCTCCCATGTAGTTTTGATCCACCACCATTCTTGTGATTATCTTCACGTCTTCCAAAGTATTTGTGGTTGGTTGGTTGGTTGATTGATTGAAAGCGGTTTGCACACAGCCAATCTGTGGGAACCAGAATTCTGGCTTGGTTGTAGGGGATCAAATACTTATTTCACTTAGTGACATACAAATCAGTTTATAACTTTTATGTAATATGTTTTTTCTGGATTTTTGATTTATATTCTATCTCTCTCCATTAAAATGAAATACCATAAAGATTAGAGAGATTTATTTGAAAGTGAGAAAACTCAGCAGAGAGTCAAATAATTATTTCCCTCCACTCTATGATGGAGTCATTGTTTAAGCCCTAATTTGATACATAGTTCTTACACTTACAGATAAGTTCATATGATCACTTTTTTCCATTTGGTTAAACAGGGGTTGGTAAATGTTGCTTATAGTGGGGTTATGTGTTTGACTGTTCAGCATATTCTAGACTTTGGCTAGTTCCAAACTCAACGCCACTCTTCAATCTCTGTTTTGAAAAAGTAAATCCATCAGTCTCTTTCTAATGCAAAATACAGGTTGAGTCATTGCACTGTTCCTGTTATATACAAGACATGTCTATATCAAGCTCAATGATGCACTGTGCTCATCACAAACTAAGACAAGCATCTGACCTGTGAGAAATATGCATCTGTGTACTTGTGCAGATGCTTATGTGTTTGCTTCACTGAATTTTATACTCCATTAAACTCAGATTTTGTCTGTAAAGCGGATTTCACACAACCTTCTTCTTGATTAGTTGCTCCCCTTTGACAGGCCCAGAGGCCGAAAATATTAGAAATACCTTCTCAATACTGAGTTACACCAGCATTGCACCATCTGTCTCTCAGTATGTCAAGGTGTAAAAATTCTTATGCCTGTCTCCACCCTGCCATCTACTTCCTGCTGACTGAAGTATATTTGGATAGAAACAGGGTAGATGGAATTCAGCTGGTTTCACCTGGTCATTCTATTTGGAAGAGCAGATCTTCTGCACATATCTTAATTAGCTGTGAGTTGTTGGTAAGTTTCAGTGCATCATTACTAAGAAAAGCCCATCGAGTGCAATTATATGAGTTTTAGATGGTAATGAAAGCATTAGGTAATACAGACTAATGGTTTGCCAAATGAGCCATTTGTCTAGTGTATCGGGGTCAGGTGTGTTGCTGGCAGAGAAAATTAGCTGCAGCTTTGACCCCAAGCCCAATCAAACTAGAAAAATGTTTTTTGTCTTTAATTACATAAAAATTTAGAAATGGAAAACTGCTGCCAAAAAGCTTTTGGAAAACAGAAACCACAAAAATGTCACACAGTCCAGAGAAATAGCATCAGCTTGATTTGCAACATTGCAAATACAAGTGGAAATGCACTTAGTGAGGGCATCCTGAGCAATACAGAATTTTGAAGAAAGTAAAATTCTATATCGAAGTATTTTCTTTTCCAATGCTCCACAGTGTTTTTTATTAATTTGACTTATGTTCTGACTTGTATTGCTGACAAAAAGACTGAGAAAAATTCAGACAAAGAGGAATGATGAAAAAATGAGGAATGATAACATAATAAGTAGACTCACACCGGTGGGAAAAACAAAACAAAACAAAACAAAAAAACAATCATGAGATTTATTCCAAAAGAAAATATATTTTTAAAAAGCTCATTTTCAACAGATAGGCTCGCCTGTGATTTATCTGGTCAGTGAGCTGCTGCTCCATATAAATAGAAACTAATCTGTAACCTTATCTGAAAGGTGGGTAGTGGTGTACTGTAGTGCCCCTTGGCAGTTATTGGGGTGACATGATATGACAAGGATGTGTTGTATTTGAGCATGTCGGATTGTGTTGGACCTGCCATCACCTGCTCTGCCTGAGCTGGTATCTATCCTGAGGCCACTGTAGCAGGTCACCGTCACACAGCTTTCTCATTTGTAATTGAGTTAGAATATGCTTTTGGTGTGGCAGTGCTTTGGTAGGCATGGGCACATTATATACATGTTCAGTATGGTGCTCTTGATTTGTGGCTAATTATTCATTTGACTGTATTCCAAGAAGTAGGGCATTTTAGGAATGAAGCCACAGGAGCATTTCTGTGGTTCTGTGTGCTTTATAAGAGAAGGCTGTGGGACCTATATTTGTGTTTTAAAAATTAGAAACTGAAAACAAATCAACAGTTCCAAGTCTCAGATTTGTAGGCAGCCACTGATAGGTCTTTTATTTAGTGGAGCTGTTGGCTTTACTGTGTCAATTTAATATGCACAAATTACAGGTTTTACTGGCCATTTCCAGCAGCAACTAATTATTTCCAGATGAACAAAAATATAAATAACAAGCAGTAATTAAATAGGTAGAATAACGTGAGTAAAATGACAATCACAACATGAACATTTTCATCTCCTGGGGGAAAAACAATCCATATCTCTGTACTTTCTAGCTTAAATTAATGCAGAAATGATTAATTCAGGTTTCTGGCACTATCATTTTAGTATAATAGCACCTCTGCATGTTGCCTTCATATAAATAAACAAATCAATCAGGTTATTGTTTGAAAATACTTTGCCATCTTGCTGCTGAATAGAGGAACCCTTCCTAACATGTCTATAGACCCTTTCTAATAGTAGACAGCTGTGAGAGATATAGCAGGATTGATGGCTGATTGCAAAGGCTCATCACAACAGTTTAGCAAATGTATTAATTCATCCCAGAGATCACCGGCTGTCATAAATAAAGACAATTAGCAGTCCTTTGAACACGATCCTATACCAGCTCCCATTATACGGTTGTCAAATTGCCTTGCAGATAATCATTAATTTATGAAACATGCCTGGCAACAGCTTCCCTTCTTTTTGTTTACTAGCCAACACTTTTTCTCTCTCACTGTCAGAATAGAGAGAGACTATGCAAGACAGATATAAGAAATGGCCTGGAACATTTTCTAGGGCATTTAAAATGTGCTAAAGCAGGAAGCAGGTGATTGGGTATGTGCAGGGATAATAAAAATGGATTGTTTCCTTTCCCAGTGTATAGTGTGAGGCTTTTGAGCTCACATGCAGTGATTATAGCTCATTAGCTGTGAATATAATGAACCCATGCAAAATTTTGCCTTCAAACTGTTTGAGTTTAGGCCTTTGTTGCAGGGACAGGTTAAAATGGGAGTGAGGGGGAGGCGACTTAAAACATCAATGTTATGGGCTATATTGTCATTTAAATAGCAAAACTATTAATGTTTATGACAGATTAACAATCACTGGTACTATGAATGTTCTGTTTTCTTATAATTCAATGCAAAACATGAAAAAAGTGCTTTTTGAGTAGATTTTAAAGGGCCCTGTGGCTGGTCAAAATGAGTTACAGCATCTGAAAGGGCTACTTTTTATTTAGATTTTAATACCAGGATCATCTTTTAACTGTGTCAAAATTATTTTTGAATATAGTAATAGTAATATTGTAAATATAGTCATGAAAACAAGGCTTTTCCAACTGGTCATTCTAAGCAGGCGAAGCTTAGTTTAGCTAGTGCCATGGATGAGTCCAGATGGGAATCTAATGCATGGAAAATTCACTTGTTCACACTTACAGCTCCATAGTAACATACAGAGCAGACTGACCCTTCTCTGTAATTTCAGCTTTTACTTCAAAACTCTGGTTGTTCTGAACTGTACTGCTTTCTCTCTGTGTCTCCAGCTCACCTAACATCACAGTGCCTTTTTACTCTTTTATTTAGAAGTTGGATCCACTCATTGTTCACTAAAATATTACACATACACAATATACAATGCATGTGTCGAGCACATGGGTCACCAGCCTTGCCCAGGAAAGACATTAGCTGTACTAACACCCAGCTGTTGAACTATTACTGACTCTGTGAGTGAGTAAGTTTGAAAGAGGTGAGAACAGAGCAACAGAAGCAGACAGTCACCTTAAAAATCTGCAGTGATTGAGTTAAGGATAGACCCAGAGGGGATCCAAAAATATTGCTATACTGTTTCTCCATAGTAACATCAGCAGGGAATGAATAATGAAGCATCAAGCTGCCTCGTAGCTGATGTACTTTAAACTGAGGCTTCAATCAGGGCATGGCACTGCTGCAGGACACTTCAGATCCTGTGGACCAAAAGAGCCCACTGACCTGCTTCACCATAGTTAATTAAGGAAATAATTTATCAATTAGAAAACTGTCTATAGAAAATAGATGAGCCATTTCATTTTTAATGGATGTAATATTAAGGTAAGAATCGTTTTATTACCTTAATACAAAAAAATTGAATTAAGTACTAGATTCTGTCATAGAACAAAACTCATCATCAGAAAGTGTTCCCATTAGCAGATTGTAGTAATTGCTCTGTGGCTAAATACTTTCTTTATATTCACATAAACCACATGTGTTTGACTGGCACAGTTTTGATAAACTTGAAACTAAAAAGCAAAAGTCTTTGATGTGTATTATACATCAACATCAAACACAGAATCATCTCCAGCATCAGTCTGACACAGAATAAAATATTTTCCTGCATAAAATGGGACACTTTGTGTCATTTCTTGGCATATACAACTGTTTAGAAACAGAGTATGAATGCAATGTCTTTAAGATGAAGTGTTGTTTGTGTCAAGTTGTGACAGTTGTAGTGATTTTATTTTCATCTTTTTTTCATTATTTTAGATGAAATTGGCTGAGAATGCGTCCTCTTTTTTGGCTCTTCTATGCTTTATAGTTAAAAATGCCATCAGCATGTTAAAAAGTTTTATCACTCTTGTTAAATCTGTGGGAGCCAGTTTTGTCATCATGATTATAGTCTAATCCACTATCATACACAATCACTGGGTATGTTAGTAGCTGGAAAGAGTTACTGCAGCAAGTCTTAAAAACATCAAACCACCGCACTAAAACACTACTTTGCTACACTTGATACTGAGTAGTATGCTCACTATGCAAAAACACCCTGTCTCTGCTCAGTCGTTGAGCTTTTTGAGAAAAAGAAAATAGAACTGCCAATGATTACTATTATTTGGGGAACATACTGTATACTATGTCAGATGTAAGTCTGTTATATGATAATATTTTATTGACATTGATATAATAATGCACTATAATAATGTAAGTGAACTCAAAGAGGAATGATCTTTTAAATGATCTAAATCATAATTTAAAAGAAGTACATATATCCTCCATTATTATAATATAAATAAAACAGATTATCCTTTTTTCCCTGTTCTTCAGCGCTGTGAACAAATGTTTAGGCACCGTGCCCAAGTTTTTTTCAGTGGTAGTAAAAACCTGCTGTTTTTTCTGGCATCATTTTAGCTATAATGACGATGATGCTCTTGGGTAAACAAACATTACAAAAAAAGGGGGGAATCAAGGTTGGGAAATTTTTCATAATGATAATAATAATGAAAATTATTGTCATAGGCCTCTAGCACCTTATGCAAAAGATCAATATATTTATTTTTTCTTTATAATGTTAAGTCTTGGTCTGTCATGGTCCTGGGTCAATGTACCCAGTGTTCTGAGTTTAGTGACTTTGTGATTCCTACTTCATTTAATGGCTCTACCTTTTCACGTATTTCGCAGTGCATTCATTTGTTCCTAGTTCATTTGTGGTTCATGTATTCTTTATATTGTTCCATATGTTCTTCTTAAGTATACTTAGTTTAAGTTTCTCAGTGGCTATAGTTCTCCCTGTGTTTCTCCCTCAGTGTTGCTCCCTCTTGTGTCTAGTCTTAAGATTATTCATATGTTTAGTTTTCCTCAGTGGGTCTGTCTTCCTGTGCTGTGTTAAGTCTGCGTTGCTCTCTCTGTGCTCAGTTGTTTCCTGTTTTATTTTGTCATCTCTCATCTCTCGTGTTAGCGTTACTTCCTTGTCGCGTCTGCTGTGATTACTTTCAGCTGTGCTCCCACCTGTTGCATGTTCCCTGTGTATTTATTGTCTCAGTCTCCCCTTGTTCTTTGTCAAAGTCTCTGTGTTGGTGGCCATGTTTGTACCTATCGTCATCCCTGTATTCCTGAGCTCCAGCAATCCCTAGTTTAGTGCTTTCCCAGCTTAGGTCTTTCTATAGTTTAACTTCCTCTATAAGTCACGTTGATGTTCTCATCCCTAAACAAAAGCTTGTTTTTTGTTCACCCTGTCTGTCTGCCTTGAGTCCTGCATTTTGGGTCCTCTTGTGCCACACTGTCTGGCTCCGCAGATCGTGACACAATCGAGTGGTTCATTTGCTTTGAATTAATCAGAAAACTGTTTCAAGTATTAGATGGATCATTCAGCTTCCATCCAATCTCTTATTATTTAAGAAGTATTGATCCATACAGTGTTAAGTTGAATGAAATATATGTTTTCATTTTGCTCTGTACGCCTGCAACGGCCACAAATGGGAAAATAGTTCAAAGTTTCTAAATTACAGAGGAAAGATAAAGCTTCCTGAATCATAAAAAAACAAAAAAAACTACAACATAACTTATCTTTTAACTGATGTATGATTAGATTAGATTAGATTAGATAAAACTTTATTAAACCCTTTAGGAAGATTCCATCAGGGAAATTAAAGTATGGTATATATGCCAAATTTCTGTAAAGTTTATTGTGATATTTATGCTGCTTCTAAATAAGCATGTCATTTTCTTTCCTTTCAATTTTATTTTAATATTTCATATTTATGTCATTTCTGCACTTCTGTGTGGTATTTTATACACACAGCGGCCATTTATCAGTAATACACTTTACCTGTACAATATTAATGCGAACCAGTGCATCTCTTATGCCATAAGATCTATGTTTATTAAGCACATGATCCTAATCTTTCCTATTTATTTTTTAAATTGTTTTGTTAACTCAATTATGTATCACTGAGGTTATTTGTTGTGCTGGACTGCACTGTATTAATTTGAGCAATCACCATGTCTGGGGTCGGCGGGACAGCAATCTAAGGAAAAAGAATGCCCAGACCCCCCCCCCAGTTATCTCCTCCAGCTCCTCTGGAGGGGAAACGGAGCTGTGCCCCAGTCCAGCCGAGAGACATAATCACTCCAGCGTGTCATGGATCTGCCCCAGGGTCTCCTCCCACCTCCCACCTTCTAAAGCTGAGCCCAAACACCTTTCATAGGAAGCTCATTTCTGCCCCTTGTAGTCTTGATCTAATTCTTTCATGGCCTTCGATGAGAATATGAACATATATTGACTATGTGTGAACAACGATGGCAAAAAGAAAAAAAAATAAAATATAATTTTTTCCAGTATTATTACATTAACTTTTCCTATTAACTCATTAATATACATATCACTATGTTTCTCAGTTTAAACAGTTTTGACAATGTAAATGAAGGCCGAATATTATAAGACATAGTTTAGCATTTAGCTGTTGTATTGAATTGCACTGTAATAGAATATATATTCCACTTCAGTCTATATACATTGTAACTATATGGTGTTAAATTAAACATGTCTTGGTTTCTGCAGCTTCCCTTTCTCATTTTTAATTTTTATTGTTGCATGCTGCTTTGCAACTCATGTTTTGGGAATAACATAACATAGAAACGCACTTAACATACCTTTAAAACTGAAATGCCCACAACATTCTCACAACAGAGGTTTGTGTAACACTGTCTCAGTTTACCAATCTGAAGGTAGTTTCTGAGGTCAACCACTTTCTTAAGGTAATAAAAAAACATAGAAACTCACTTCAAGTCACTAAAATCAACACTGACACAAATGCAAGCTTTTTCACACTTTGTCGACTTTATGCACCATTTCCAGTCTGTGCACTGGACTCGACGGTATAACAAGAGAAATCTAACCTTAGTTTATGCACTTCAAAAATGTCGAGCCAGAAATAACAATCAGGTGTTTACCTGACCCCAATATTTTGTACAAAGGTAAGGTGATGAAAATATGAGGTGAAACCTAAAAAAAAAAAAAATGGAAATGGAATTGAAAACCTGGGATGACTTCCTGGGATAAGATTACATTCTGTGGTTTTGCACTGGCAGTGTGAATGACACAGAGGCACAAAAGGTCAAACTGTCTTTAGAAAGCTAGGTATAAAGATAGCATCTGTAAAAATCAGTTTTACTATCTTCCATTAAACTCTTCCACAACTCTGACAATGGAGGATGAAAATTGGACAGCAGTCACTTTAGATTTTCCATGCAGTGAAAGAGTGAAAGAGTGATTTTATTTAACAAAGGATTTAGAAAAATGAACATTAAAACCTTCCTAAAACTGTGACAAAAACTAGAGCTCAACAGAAAGTCCAAAATTTGAACCTGGTCTCACTCCTAATTTAACACAATATGGCAGCATTGTTAAGACACCTTCGCATGACATGTTATCTTACTGGCTAGTTTTTTTAATGAGAAAGGTTATGAATGGGTGTTCTTTAACCCAAACTATTATTTTGGTATTTACTAAACCAACTAGTGTTGGCGATTAACCAAACTAAACAACAAAAAACAAAACAAAACAAAATGAGTAAAAGAAAAACAAACAGAACTTTAAAGTTTGGTACTTTATGGTAGTTTAAATTTAAACCAGTTTAGCTTGACATGATTTCAGTGACACTATAAGAGATGCTTTTTTATGGAAAACAGGGCATTATGACAGGCACTCGACAGTCTGTGTGCCAGCACAGTACAGTGGATAGGAGTGTGTCCACTGATAGTTTACTTGTAATGTAATTTTGCACATTGACATAAAAAAATAAAAAAGGCATTTCCCTAACCCACCTCTGCATGAAATGTAAGGTTGCCGCTTCATAATAACAAATACTTATTCAGAGAAAAATCCATTCTCCCACCTTTTGATGGAACTTTTCACACTTTAACTTTGCTCGGATGGTTTCTCTATAGATTGGCCTGAAAAATATTCAGGCCAGTGTTATCAATAAAAACCAAAACACGTGGATTTTATGGTTTTGCATCTGACTAATTTATTCCATGCAAATGCAAATGAAGTCATGTTGATTACTTTGATATAGATTCTACTGCTGTATCAGTCCAGCTGAGATCAGTCCAAGTAAAGCATCCATATAATTTTTATGTTCTACAGTGGGAGTTGCTGACAGCATGTAAATAATTTTTTTATTTTTAATGCAGCTTAGAAATTTTTTGGTCAGTGACCTGTCTAGAAGCTAATGGCTGCCAGAACTGAATAAAAAGAATATTTTATACTGGTAGTGTTACATGTTTGATACATACCATCCCTGCACTGGTACTGCCTGCTCATTCTGAAGATAATTCTATTCCCTAATCAGCTTTTAAATTCAATTCAATTCAATTTTATTTATATAGCACCACATCACAACAAACAGTTGTGATTCAAGGTGCTTTATATTGTAAGGTAAAGACCCTACAATAATTACAGAGAAAACCCAACAGTCAAAACGACCCACTATGAGCAAGCACTTGGCGACAGTGGGAAGGAAAAACTCCCTTTTAACAGGAAGAAACCTCCAGCAGAACCAGGCTCAGGGAGGGGCAGTCATCTGCTGCGACCGGTTGGGGCTGAGGGGAGAGAGACAGGACAAAAGACATGCTGTGGAAGAAAGCCAGAGATTAATAATGATTAAATACAGAGTGAAGTATAAACACAGTAAATAAGAGGTGAATGGAAAAGAAGAATACTCAGTGCATTATGGGACCCCCCTCAGCAGCCCAGGCCTCATAGCAGCATAACTAAGGGGTGGTTCAGGGTCACCTGATCCAGCCCTAACTATAAGCTTGAGTCATAAAGGAAAGTTTTAAGCCTAATTGTTAAAAATAGAGAGGGTGTCTGTCTCCCTGAATCCAAGACTGGGAGCTGGTTCCACAGAAGAGGGGCCTGAAAGCTGAAGGCTCTGCCTCCCATTCTACTTGTAAGTATCCTAGGAACCACAAGTAAGCCAGCAGTCAGAGAGCGAAGTGCTCTATTGGGGTAATACGGTACTATGAGGTCTTTGAGATAAGATGGGGCCTGATTATTCAAGACCTTGTATGCGAGGAGAAGGATTTTGAATTCTATTCTGGATTTAACAGGGAGCCAATGAAGAGAAGCCAATGTGGGAGAAATATGTTCTCTCTTTCTAGTCCCTGTCAGTTCTCTAGCTGCAGCATTTTGGATCAGCTGAAGGCTTTTCAGGCCAGCTTCTAGGACAGCCTGATAAATGCATGAATTACAGCTAGTCCAGCCTAGAAGTACATAAATGCATGGAGTAACTATTTCAGCATCAATCATGAGAAAAGATGTTTCTAATTTTATGAGATATTGCACAAATGCAATAAAGTCAGTCACTACATATTTGTTTAATATGTACACTGAAGGACATATCCTAGTCAAAAATGACTCCAAGATTCCTCACAGTGTTACAGAAGGCCATGGTAATGCCATCCAGAGTAAGTATTGGTTAGACACCATGTGCTTCTAAGGTTTGTAAGACTGAGTAAGACTAGTACAATGATTTTAATCTGAATTTAGAAGCAGGTAATTAGAGGTCATCCAGGCATTTATGTCTTTAAGACATTCCTGCAGTTTAACTAATTGATGTGTGTCATCTGGCTTCATGGATAGATAAAGCTGGGTATCATCTGCATAATAATGGAAATATGATGCAATGCTTTCTAATAATACTGCCTAAGGGAAGCATGTACAGCGTAAATAAAATTGGACCTAGCACAGAACCCTGTGGGACTCCATAATTAACCTTAGTGTGTGAAGACGACTCCCCATTTACATGAACAAACTGGAGTCTATTCAATAAATATGATTCAAACCTTTGAGATACAGTACCTATGGCATGTTCTAAGCTCTGTGGGTTTGAATCCTAGGCCTTTTTGCTGTGAGAAAACAGTGCTAACCACTGCACCAAGCACTAGTTTAGTTACTGCCATCTAAAAGCAAAGATGATTGATATGCTAGTATCGTTGACACTGCTAACCACAAAACTTGAAGCATTCCAGTTTTCAGTAGTGTTACAAATTCTATTTAGCACCATGTGATAAGATTCTGATTATTTAAAGCAGTACCTGTGATGGCTTACTGACCGCTACATTTTCCCCTTGGGACATGCCATTGCAGTGTGTAATTGCTGCTGGAAACATTCAGTACAAACCCATATTCTTAACCCTATGCAGTTTGCCATACAAACATGGTGTCTTGATAACTTCGGCCCTTGAATTATCGTAGCGTAGTTGCATTTGACTCTTTGCTTGTATATTATGGCTACATGTCATTTTACTTGCATGGCTCCCTACTTTTGTCATTCGATCTCTTTCTCAAGTCATAGCTCCACCCAGCTGGAAAGCAAGAAACAGATGCAAGAAGGAGAAATAAAAAATTTTTTTTTCATTTGCCAAGGGTTGACAAAACCTTAGAGAGCTTCACTGTCAGTTTTGAATCCTGAAAATCCTGTGTGTGAAAATTAATATCCCTTGTGGACGCCATTTGAATTAGCTTAGTGCTCCAACTCTGGGTAGAGCACTGCTGTAACAGTAGTGGATCAGTGGCTGCAGGTGCACTCATTGATGGTGAAATGCCACAAGTTCATGTCAGTAAATGATTACCTGGAGTGACCAATTTGAAAGGTTTTTTTCTGACACAAAAACATTCCCATCTCTTGAAGCACAAATAAGAATGGAGTTTACCAGAGCTTCAGGTTGCCACTGGAATGCTTTTCAACTCCTCCATGATGACATCACGGAGCTGGCGGATATTCCAGGCTTCCGCTCCTCCACCTTCCGCTTGAGGATGCCCCAAAGAGCTTCTTCAATAAAGCAGTGGTTGTCTTAGAGGTATGTTTGGGGTCATTATCATGCTGGAACACTGCCCTGGCATGACACACTTATCTTTGTACTCCTCACCTGATCGCCGCCACACATGCTTGAGACCATCTGAACCAAACAAATGAATCTTGGTCTCATCAGACCATAGGACATGGTTCCAGTAATACATGTCCTTTGTTGACATGTCTTCAGCAAACTGTTTGCGGGCTTTCTTGTGTACAGACTTCAGAAGAGGCTTCCTTCTGGGGTGACAGCCATGCAGACCAATTTGATGTAGTGTGCGGCGTATGGTCTGAGCACTGACAGGCTGACCCCCCACCTCTTCAAACTCTGCAGCAATGCTGACAGCACTCCTGCGTCTATCTTTCAGAGACAGCATTTGGATGTGACGCTGAGCACGTGCACTCAGCTTCTTTGGACGACCAATGCGAGGTCTGTTCCGAGTGGACCCTGCTCTTTTAAAACGCTGGATGATCTTGGCCACTGTGCTGCAGCTCAGTTTCAGGGTGTTGGCAATCTTCTTGTAGCCTTGGCCATCTTCATGTAGCGCAACAATTCGTCTTTTAAGATCCTCAGAGAGTTCTTTGCCATGAGGTGCCATGTTGGAGCTTTCAGTGACCAGTATGAGAGAGTGTGAGAGCTGTACTACAAAACTGAACACACCTGCTCCCTATGCACACCTGAGACCTAGTAACACTAACGAGTCACATGACATTTTGGAGGGAAATGACAAGCAGTGCTCAATTTGGTCATTTACGGGTGTAGTCTCTTAGGGGTGTACTCACTTTTGTTGCCGCTGGTTTAGACATTAATGGCTGTATATTGAGTTATTTTGAGGGAAGAATA
>JAMQGT020015482.1:0-69483 GCA_024447675.2 Pterophyllum scalare | reverse complement strand
CAAAAATGTGATCTGTGAAAATACAGAAGACTCCTCTGAAAGTGCTTTCATTGCTAAAAATGCAAACCTTACTGAAGGACCAAAACAAGTTGAGTGGTTGATCGATTCTGGAGCATCAAAACATATGACATGTGATTAAGAAATTCTTCGAGACTACCAGCAGTTCTCAAACCCACAGTCTGTAAAACTGCGTGATGGCAGAGTTGTTGAAGCCAAAGGTTTTGGCATTGTTAAACTGAACACGATCTTCAAAGTCAGTGATGCTAAACCTGCCACTATGTATGATGTGTTATACGTTCCAAAGTTGTCTGAAAATCTTTTTTTCAGTGGGAGCTGCTACAAGAAAAGGAAATACAGCGCAGTTCAAAAAATCTTGTTGCTAAATACTTGGCAAGGATGGAATTCTTTGAGGAATGGGAACACAAAGATCTGATGGACTGTACCAGTTAGATGTTGAAGGAGCTTCATCTATCTGTGATAGTGCATCAAGTGCATCAGTAACAGCTAATCTGTGGCATCAGCGCCTGGGTCACACTACCAAGCTAAAAGATCTAGGAGGTCTGGTAAATGGAGTGAAATTCTCTGCAGACAAAGAGCCTCCCTTCTGCGAAGCGTGTGTGGAGGGCAAGCTGAGGAGACAGTCATGTAAGACAGTGGGAGAAATCCATAACAAACGTAAGCTGCAACTGATCCATAGTGATGTCTGTGGAACCATGCAGACTAAGTCAATAGGTGGATCAAAATACTTTGTAACTTTCACTGATGACTTCTCTCACTGCTGTAAGGTTTACTTCATGAAACAAAAAATTGAAGTCTTAAGCAAATTCAAGGAATTTGAGAAAACATTTTCCAATGAGTGCGGACACAATATTGCAAGACTAAGATCGGATAATGGTGGGGAGTACATTTCAAGGGAGTTTCAAGAATATTTGAAGGCTCAAGGTATCCACCATGAGATGTCTGTACCTCATACACTTCAACAAAATGGAGTTGCAGAAAGAAAAAAACAGAACATTGATTGGAGCAACTAGAAGCATGTTGTCTCATGCTAAGCTACCAAAGATGTACTGGGCTGAAGCAGTAGCAACAGCAGCCTACATACAAAACAGGTTGCCCACATCTGTCCTGAAGCAAGAGCCACCATACCAACAATGGTCTGGCAAAAAACCTCACATGAGTCATGTGAGTGTTTGGATGTGTTGCTTGTGCGCATGTCCCAGATGCTGAAAGAAGAAAACAGGACAAGAAACCTGTAAAGCTCAGGTTTGTGGGATATGCAAACAATGCAAATAATTATCATCTGTTTGATGAAGAGAAGAATTCTGATTCGAAAGGATGTCATCTTTAGTGAGTCAGATTTTGACTGGAAAAATGAGGTGGATGCTTCCTGTCCAGAGAAAGAGGTGACTATCATCACAGAAGAAAAAGGAAACAACTGATGATGACGTCACTGTTGACGAAACTGTTAAAAGAGGGTGCAGAATCAGAAGGGCACCAAAGCGATATGGATATGATGAGTTTGCAGATATGGCGACTGTTAATCACTGTGCTAATGTGTGTCACAGAACCAGGCACACTGAAAGAAGCATTGAAGCGTTCAAATGCAAAGGAATTGCAAGAAGCGGCTGATTTGGAATACGAGTCACTGCTAGAAAATGAGACCTGGGATCTGGTGGAACTACCAAAGGACAAAGTGGTTGTAGGGTCAAGATGGGTGTTCAAAGTCAAGCATCAAAGTGATGGAGAAGTGGAGCGATACAAGTGCAGACTTGTTACCAAAGGTTATTCAGAGCTGTATGGTGCTGACTACAATGAAACCTTTTCACCTGTGATACGTTTTAGCTCAATTCAGACATTATTATCCTTTGCCACCCAGAATAACCTACATGTACATCAAGTAGATGTTGTCACTGCATTCGTAAATGGACACCTGGAGGAAGAAGTACATGGAACAACCTGAGGGATACATCAAACTACCTTGTGTGCACCTTGTGTGCAAGCTAAAAAAAAAAAAAAAAAATCAATCTACGGACTAAAACAGTCTCCTGGTTGTTGGAACAAAGAATTCACACAGTTCATGAAGGATCTTGGATTTAAAAAGAGCACCTCAGATCCCTGTGTGTTTGTGAGGTCGTCACAGGAGCTGGAGATAATTGCAGTCTATATAGATGATCTGATGTTGATTACAGAGTCAACTGAAAGGATGGATGAGTTAAAACTGGCTCTCCAGGAGTGCTATGAAATGAAGGACTTGGGTGAGCCGTCCTATATCCTTGGCATCTCAGTTGTTCAAGACAAAGAAGAAAACTGCATCTTTCTTCATCAGAAACAGTACAATGAAACCATTCTTTAGAAGTATGGGATGGATAAACCAAATCCTGTTGCAGCCCCTGCTGACATCAGTGTAAAGCTGAAAAAGGATGATGGTGTCAGTAATCCTGTTAATCCAAGTACTTACCAGTCCATGGTAGGAAGTCTGCTGTATGCAGCGATGACAACAAGATCAGACATAGCACAAGCAGTGAGTACAGTGTCAAAATTCAATGCAAACTCAAATAATGCACATCTGACTGCTGTAAAGAGAATTCGTTGATACTTGTTCAGGGAACAAAAATTTGATTGGCTTCTCTGCTGCCGACTGGGCTGGAGATCAGCATGACTGGCATTCAACAACAGGGAACATATTTCTACTGAGTGGAGGAGCAGTGAGCTGGCTAAGCAAGAAACAAGCAACAGTTGCACAGTGATTCTGAAGAACAATCAAGGAGCTATTGCAATAGCAAAGAATCCAGTGAACCATTCAAGAACCAAGCACATAGACATTTGCTATCATTACATTCGTGAGTGTGTGCAGAATGGTGAAGTCATGTTGGAATACTGTTTAACAGATGATATGAAGGCAGATATCTTAACAAAACTTCTTGCAAGACAGAAATTTGAGTATCTCAGGAGAGAGATTGGTCTTGTTTCAATGTAATCTGTAATAGAATGTCTTGCTGTGTAGATCTGTTATAAAATAGGCAATATTTATTGTTGGATATAGCAAGTCAAAAAATAAAATATAAACAGGAAGGAATAATAGGTTAGTTTTGCAAGTTGAGTTAAATTTATTATTTCAGCATTACCTTGTGTCTTAGAACCATTGTAAAATTTAAGTGGGTGTGTTAATGTATGAAGCAGTAATTTGTTCAATGGTTGTTAATGGAGTGGACTGTTATGCTGCCATTTACCATGTCCAAAGTACATATAGCTATCTTCAATGTCTGTAGTGTTGCCTTCTGGTAGTGTGATCACTGATAGATATATATATATATATAAGGAAGATATGGAACCTGTGTTGCATGACTAGGCAGGGAGATGGAAAGGATGTGCAGCAGGTCAGACTGATTAAGGATAGAGATGGAAATATACTAACCAGTGAGGCGAGTGTGATGAGTAGGTGGAAGGAGTATTTATTTTTAACAGAAAAGCATCTGATATGTTTAATGTGCTGTGTTTATAAATAAACTGGCATCATTTAATTTTGCTTAAAGTTGTCTCTTTCCTTTGTTGGCTGAAGTCAGATGCGTTCAAGTGATAGCTCACTGAAAGATGGTCCTGGGCAACACAAAAATGAAACCACAGCATTTGGCTCAGTAAGTCTTACAGGAAAACCACAGTTACAAACAGTCCTTTGTACCCTGCAGACTTCAACATGCAGAGAGACTGAAACTGAAAAGATGAAAGATTTTATTTTCTTGATTAATGAGTAACTGAACTGTTTTATGGAAGCATGCTACCAAAAGTTTTTAGAAAATTCACTGTGTTAAATATAATTTAATGAAAATATTTATCAGCTAATGGGATAATAGAATTAAAGGACATGCAGTCACAATATGCTACAGAAAACACAACTGTCCCTGGACATACTGTTTAGTATCACACCAAGTTCATACCACAGCAGAATTGCAAAGTAAAACATTGTGGTAGCCATAATGGTTTACTGTTTCAAAATAAATTGTTAAGAGAATCATCAGCAAATGCACCTAACCCCACCCACACCCACATATCATGCGTCTTCCTGCTTCACACTGTGAACAGTACATGCAGATAATATCTATCCACCTCTCTGCAAAAATTTTTTAAAAAATAAAATGAGCATGTATCAAACTCAGGTTTATAATTTTTCCCTGGTCTAAATTGTTTTCTTTTTATTATCAACCAAAGAAAAACTTTGAAAGACCTATCTTGAACTATTGTTCAAGACCACTTTAAAAAAATACTAAGACGTCTACTTCATTGGAAACAAAACATTAAAAAAAATAGGTGGCTTGAGACATTTGCACAGTACTCTAGGTGTGTCTAAATGTTTGACAATTACTTGTGTGTACATGTGGATATACAATGTATTTTTGATTCTGCTTCATATGAGGAAACATTGACACAATGTGAGCTGTTAGCAGAACAATGCAGTTTGTGGGTTTTTATATAAATACCAATGTCATTGGGTCAAATAACGCTAAAGACCTTTAGTTATACGTTGGTTCATGGACTGTTGACTTTCATGTAGCACTGGGGTGGTTTGCAGTCAACTGCTAATGAACAGGGAGGACAATTTGTATCCCAGGATGAAGCCATGGCTTTCAGCCAGAAAAGGGTGGATTAGCCAGTCTTGGTCAGAGAAAAGTTGTTGCATCAATTGGAGCAACAAACGTAAAAAGAATGAAGCGGGATACTGACATGCTGATCAGTGCAGCATAAAGGTTGTTTAGGTCTGTTTGAGTGAGAAGAGACGGTTTTAATGTTCAGTTTTTGTCCTATTTTTAAACATTCCTTACCTCACCAATGGGCACAAGCTACTGGACTGCAGTCTGCTCTACTTAAACCTCTGCCCAAATAACCCAAACACAGATGGATGTATGTATGGATGGATGGATGGATGGATGGATGTGCCATGTTAAATTTTGGTAAAACTTTCCTGACTTCTTCTTAAAATGTGAACTGAGTATTACAGGTCACTACGTGTTTTCTAAATTAAAGTCTAAAACTGTCATTTTCCTGGACTTATTATGGATCTATGCAATGCAGTTAATGGATGTGCCATTAATGTGTGTGCCATTATCATTGGCTCATGCTTCATTTTGTTAAGTTTTATTGTGAAACCTGCAAATATGTAATTGGAACAGTATTAAACAGTCATCTAATTTTGCATGTTAGACATCAGACTATCCAAGTCTGTTACGGTCAATGCAAAAAAAGTAATCAAATGAGGGTAAAAGTTCTGTCTCTTTTCTCAGCCCAGCACAATGATGCATCAGCCCTGCGCCGCACTGGGCAATCAACCACAGGTTTGAACCCTGATCTGGTAGAAAAAAGCTCCTGCATGTCGTAAGGTACAGGTTAATGCATAGAAATGAGGACTAGCCTCCCTCTTCATATTAAGGCCTCTTCAGAAGTGGACATAAAAACCATTGATTTGACCATTTAAGATCTGTATCTTTATAGATTTTATCATCTATATCTCATTATCTCTTTTTTATTATCTCTTTTTCCTCCTCATCTTCTTCCTCGTCTGCCTCCTCCACCACTGCTCTCACTCCTCCCATATCTCAATCTCACCCTCTTCCTCCTCACCTCAAGCATCATCACCTAAACTGAAGTCAGGGCTCTAATACATGGAACTGTGCATAAAGATGCTTACTTATTCTCAGTATTGTTGCAGTTATTATCAGCAGGTTAGACATGAGACCCTCCCATCTCTGGGCAGCTAACAAGAGCCTGCTAAACAACAACAGCTGGTTGTAAGCTAACATTAACAATGAGCCAACTAATGTTAGGCCCAAGTGTCCAAAAAAAAATCCCACTTTCCCTCAGATCGTATGAGAATTTATTTTCTAAGAGTCCGCATCCAACAATATTAGATTCACTTTGAAGAAAGTCTCAGTAATGCCAACTAACATCAGCTAACTGATGGCAAAAACAGAAGTGCTTATCAACGGAAAGGTCAGCTCACCTCATTGGATAGAAGTGAGCTTCACTGGCTCATCATCCTTTAATGGACTCCATTCACAGACTTAGCCTCTTTCTGAATAGATACTTTTCACACAGCATTATAAGGAAAACAGTGATCTGACAGCCCATACTCACTAGATCAGGGGTAGCCAACTCCAGGCCTCGAGGGCCACTGTCCTGCAGGTTTTAGATGTGTTCCTGATCCAACACACCCGAATCAAATGGCTGAATTACCTCATCAGTATGCAGTCAAGTTCTCCAGAGTCCTGCTAATGACTTCTATATTTGACTCAGGTGTGTTGAAGCAGGAACACATCTAAAACCTGCAGGACAGTAGCCCTCAAGGCCTGGAGTTGGCTACCCCTGCACTAGATGATCACCAGAGCCAGAGGTGACTCTGGGATAAAAATGTAAAATAACCTCAAATATTTAATAGTCACATATCCATTTTTTTCTTGATTTTATTATAGGTGTTGATATTAGTAAAATGTAGTGTACACAAAAATGCTGCGGCCATTATGGGGTGTAGATGGCTAAAGATACAATTTAAAATTGTCTTTTCGCTAGGTTTTCTATTATGTGTAAACACCACAAGTGTTAATTGGGTCAACAAACCAAAAACATTCCTCTGAAAATGTTCAGGACTGACAAGGCAGTGACTTGGAAGCAAAACATTAAAAAAAAGTTTGGCTCAAGACGTTTGTATAGTACTGTACGCATGTGCAAAATTTTGACTTTTACTTGTGTGTACATGTGGAGATACAATGTATTCTTCATTCTGTTTAAATAAACATTGGCATCATGTGTGAGCTGTTAGCAGACTTATGTACTATGATATTTGTACAAGAAATCACAATGTAATTGGGTCAAATTACTGTAAAGATCTGCTGTTGTATGATGGCTCATGGACTGTTGGCTTCAGCATGCCACTGGGGAGGCTTGCATTCAACTGCTAAGCCACAGGGAAGACAATTAGTATCCCAAGTTAGAGACTGTGGCTTTCAGTCAAACAAGGGTGGCTTGTCTGTTTCGGTCTTGTTGCACCGATTGGACTACACATAGTTCAGGTTCTTGTTCACAAGTGTAGAACAAATGGAGCTGGATACTGACATGTTGATCAGTGCAGTGTGTTCAAAGATTTAGATGCTGTGTAGGTTTGTTTGAGTGAGAATAGTGTTTTAATCCTTTGAATCTTTCAATTTTTGGCCTGTTACTTTTTTTTCTGCTTTAAAGTTGTGTTGCTTCTACTTCCCATTTTGTGTTATGCATTGCCTTTGTAAACCACTGTGAGTGTTGTCAGTAAAAATTGTTGCACAAAAAAAAAATTTTGCTTGTGTTGTTTTTGATTGAACGCTGGTCGATAAACATTCCTTACCTCACCTATGGGGACAAGATACTCCAGTCAGCTCCCCTCAGACTGTTGTCCAAGTGACCGCCACACAGACATGTTAACTCTGGGCAAAAATGTCGTAACCTCTTCTGGAAAGGTGACATTACTATTATGTGTCACTACATGTTTCCTAAATCCAAATCTAGTTTACCAAATAAAACCCAAGCTAAGCCATTCTTCTACACACTACATGTCTTTTACACAATGTCATTCATGCTTCCTGATCTTATATCAGAAAATGGGTGTTATTTTATTAACATATGTTATTTTCATCGATTTGAACTTCTTCTTGTTACATTTATTTTGTGAATGCTACTAATTTGTTATTAAAATGAATTAAACAGTTCTCTAATTTTGCATCAGACTGCCCAAGTTTATAATGGCCAAAGCAAAAAAAGCAGTCAAATGAGGGTAAAGGTTCTGTCATTCAAGTTATAATGCACGCTGTTTTGATTGTGATAATAATCAAGTGTCATCTTGAAAAAAAATTTGTATCTCTACATCTAGGCAAACACATAGCACCACACCGACAGAAAAAAAGCCACACAATAGAAGGTTCCATTCTACAAGCCAATCACAACTTGCATTTCCTTTAATGGAAAAGTCTGCACAAGTGATGACACCCAAGAGTCAGATCGGTTTGAGAGTCTTTCAATTGCAGGTCAACCATGGACAGACGTTTCATCATTATTGTCCTTATTTTAGGTAATACTTTGGAAGGGTGATATTTTATGAAACATTAATTTGAATAACATTCAACTATTATACTGATTGTATTGACATCATCTACTGTACATCAAGATCTGTACTCAAAATTTACAAACATTTGGTATGATGTGAACCATTGGCCACATTTGTTATTGTCTTTGTGTTTCAGGTGCTGATTGGATTTCTGGATCACTGGTGGATGTGACAGTGAGATCGGGAGAAAACATCACTCTATATTGTGACTGTAAAACATCAACTAAGGAATATATTGTGTGGTACAGAAATTGTGCCCATGAAAATCAGCCTCCTCTTGTTCTAAAATTAAAAAAAGATTCATGGAAACCCATCTACAACTGAGCAACTTTAGTGAATTCTCTACCTCGCTCCCACTTTGTAGAAAACCAGTCCTCTGGATGCTATGATCTGCTCTCATGAATGTTTCTGATTCTGATGAGGGTCTCTATTACTGTGGAACTGAGCAGAAACAGTTGAAGGATAAACATGAGATTAACCTTGAATTTGTTCAAAGTTATGGCAGTGTCACTACAAGGATCCAAATCAGTAAGTGGTTTTATGTGATTGAAAGTGGCCGAGATGGATATCGCTTTTCTGCCTAATCGCGTCTTGTGTACGTGGCCACATACGCAGTACACCAAAGGTGGAGAAGAAGAGATCGTAGGTGTTCAAATACTGTGGAGGCAAATTTTAATTTGTGCAATCTACTGAATTTGTGTCTGCATCGTCATAATACATATGTTTTATCATCTGAGAAATGGTTTCTTTTGCCAAAGAAGCAAAAACACCAAGGAACGTGACATGACCGGTGTCGGGATAAAGCAAGAGTACATTTTGGCACAGTAGCCTTTCCCAGACGGAAGGAGTTGCACAGAGGCAAGGATCTTAAAAATGAGGCTGAAGTTGCATGCTTTCTGCTCAATAGATAATTCAACCTAACAAACTAAATTTGTTTTTGATCCGTCTTGGCTGACTAAAGCACAGTTGAAGGCTTAATGCTAGAGCTAGTTTTATTACAAATTTACTGTCTTAAAGTAGCCACTATAAACACAGTAAAATTTTATGTAATCTACTGACATCTAGCGATAAGATTTTCCACAGTGTACCTTTAAAATATAGATCAGAGAGAGCAATGAGATAACTGTGTGAAATTATCAGCACTGAGAGTAGGGCATTCACTTTTGCGATTATATATGAATGGCCTTACAGAAAGCTGTAGTGATTTGGTTGTGTATACATAACACAATACAGTCTCCTCACAGTATCTCGTAGTGGCTGACTGATTATGTAATGATTTAACCATTTAAAAGAAAAAACATTTTTATGCCAAATGCCTTTCCTGGCACAACCCCGAAGGGATTTGGGTCTCTATTGCATTATACATTACATATTTGCTTCTCCCTGAGTAAAATCTTTAACTTCATGGGCTTTTTTGTTTAATATTGTAACAAACAAAAAAAGTAGTATTATAATAAGCAACAAACAGAGTTTATTGTCATGGTCCTGGGTCTAGGACCCAATGATTTCTGTTTTGGTTTCTTCAAGTTCTGTTTTGACTATTTGGTTCTTGGTTGTTGTTTACTCATATGTTATGGTTTCCCTTTGTATGCCTGCCTCCTGTGTCATGTCTGCATTACTGTCTCCCTGCTAATGTGTTTCCTGTTTTACTTTGCTAGTTCCTCATTTTGTGTGCTTCATTTCCAGTTTTGCTTCCTCTTGTCTTGGTTAATTATTCCATCTGTGTCTCCACCTGTTCCTGATCCTCTCCATCTCCCTTATTTGTACACTGCTCAAAAAAATAAAGGGAACACTCAAATAACACATCCTAGATCTGAATGAATGAAATATTCTCATTGAATACTTTGTTCTGTACAAAGTTGAATGTCCTGACAACAAAATCACACAAAAATCATCAATGGAAATCAAATTTATTAACCAATGGAGGCCTGGATTTGGAGTCACACACAAAATTAAAGTGGAAAAACACACTACAGGCTGATCCAACTTTTATGTAATGTCCTTAAAACAAGTCAAAATGATGCTCAGTATTGTGTGTGGCCTCCACGTGCCTGTATGACCTCCCTACAATGCCTGGGCATGCTCCTGATGAGGTGGCGGATGGTCTCCTGAGGGATCTCCTCCCAGACCTGGACTAAAGCATCCGCCAACTCCTGGACAGTCTGTGGTGCAACGTGACGTTGGTGAATGGAGCGAGACATGATGTCCCAGATGTGCTCAATCGGATTCAGGTCTGGGGAACGGGCGGGCCAGTCCATGGCTTCAAAGCCTTCATCTTGCAGGAACTGCTGACACACTCCAGCCACATGAGGTCTAGCATTGTCCTGCATTAGGAGGAACCCAGGGCCAACCGCACCAGCATATGGTCTTACAAGGGGTCTCATCTCGGTACCTAATAGCAGTCATGCTACCTCTGGTGAGTACATGAAGGGCCATGCGGCCCTCTGAAGAAATGCCACCCCACACCATTACTGACCCACTGCCAAACCGGTCATGCTGAAGGATGTTGCAGGCAGCAGATCGCTCTCCACGGCGTCTCCAGACTCTGTCACATCTGTCACATGTACTCAGTGTGAACCTGCTTTCATCTGTGAAGGGCACAGGGCGCCAGTAGCGAATTTGCTAATCCTGGTGTTGTCTGGCAAATCCCAAGCGTCCTGCACAGTGTTGGGCTGTGAGCACAACCCCCATCTGTGGATGTCGGGCACTCATACCGTTTCTAACCGTTTGTGCAGACACATGCACATTTGTGGCCTGCTGGAGGTCATTTTGCAGGGCTCTGGCAGTGCTCCTCCTGTTCCTCCTTGCACAAAGGCGGAGGTAGCGGTCCTGCTGCTGGGTTGTTGCCCTCCTACGGCCTCCTCCACGTCTCCTGGTGTACTGGCCTGTCTCCTGGTAGTGCCTCCAGCCTCTGGACACTGCGCTGACAGACACAGCAAACCTTCTTGCCACAGCTCGCATTGATGTGCCATCCTGGATGAGCTGCACTACCTGAGCCACTTCTGTGTGTTGTAGAGTCCGTCTCATGCTACCACGAGTGTGAAAGCACCACCAACATTCAAAAGTGACCAAAACATCAGCCACAAAGCATAGGTACTGAGAAGTGGTCTGTGGTCCCCAAATGCAGAACCGCTCCTTTATTGAGTGTGTCTTGGTAATTGCCAATAATTTCCACCTTTTGTCTATTCCATTTGCACAGCAGCATGTGAAATTGATTGACAATCAGTGTTGCTTCCTAAGTGGAAAGTTTGATTTACTTGGAGTTATATTGTGTTGTTTAAGTGTTCCCTTTATTTTTTTGACAGTGTATTTAAGCCCTGAGGTTTCCTCTGTTCATTGTCACGTCCTCGTCATTGGCTTCCTGCGCGCTGTGTGTTCTTCCATCAGAGTGAGTTAACTAGTTTGTCCAGCTGGCCCTGCCCAGTTCCAGTTATATTGTGTTTTCAAATAAAGCTGAGGTTAAAGATTAAGACTGTCCTGAGTCCTGCATTGGGGTCCTTAGCCTGCAACACACAGTGCAGTACATGGCATTTAAGCTGTTATTTTATAAAAATGCATTATATTGAATATCGTTTATGGATGAAAACACTCACCTACTTCATCAGGATTTTCCCACATGGCAATCTGGGACTCCGTGGGGATAGATTTTCTTTTGGCGTCTACCTCAAATAGCAACTTCAGCTGATGTCAGTCCTCCACAGAAGACAATTAATACATGCACACAGGGTAATACTAAAAAAGTTGCATAGGCCTGGTTTGCTATCTTTCTACATCACAACTTGGATTTCCTTTGCATGTCATGAGCCCCAGTAGTAAGACCTCTTTTGCTGCCTTACTGCAACAGATCATCATCACACATGGATGGGCTGCAGAGTATGGTGGTCATTCTCTAGAGTAACTTTTAGCAACATCATTTAGGATGCAGTCACTATATTGATTCTATGTGAGCAATAAATGCATGCCTACATTATCTGGGTTTTGTACTGTACTGCAGGTGATGCTGAAGACAGTGGCGGAGGCTCGGCTGCAGGCAGCGCTGAAGGCTAAAGGTGAAGGGTGGTGATCAGAAAGTCCTTCACTAACCCATGCAAGGACTCCAGCAGCCATGGGAAGCTTGCAACCAGTTCTTGAAGCTTGGCTGTAATAGATTCCTGCTCATCCTTACACGGGTCAGATAACAGTTCCAAACACAGCATGTCTAGCTGGGCTAGGGCTAGCACACGGAGAGGCAGGTGAGGGAGTGACTGGAGCTGGAAAAAGTCCACCCATTCAGAGTACCTGCGACTTAGGCATAGTCTAATGATGAATAGTCTCACTCTTTAGTTAGGACCTCTTCAGAAGTGGACATACTTAAAACCAAGTTCTAACTTTTTTTTTTTTTACATGTTTTGAGGGTGTTTTAATTTTTAATTTTTTTTATTTGTAACAGAATGTGTTCTTTTCAAATGTATTGTATTTATAAATAAACTGGCATTATGTGATTTTGCGTAAATAAAGTTGTCTTCTTTAGTTGAAGTCAAATGTGTTTAGGGTATATTCTCACTGAAAGAAGTTACTGGGCAATACAACAGTGAAACCCACAACATTTGGCCCAGTATGTCTTACAGGAAAACCACTGTGACAAACAGTCCTTTGTGAGCTGCAGAACTGAGCATGCAGAAAGACTGAAGCTGATAAGATTAAAGCTTATTTTCTTGATTAATGAGTAACTGAACTGTTTTATAAAAGTTTGCTACCAACAGTTTTTAGAAACTGTTCACTATGTTAAATATAACCTAATGAAAATATTTATTGGCAACAAAAATGTGAAATAAAATCGACTGCTTATTGCTAATTTTGGAGTCCACTAGGGTTGCAACTATCAATTATTTTAGTAATCGAGCATTCTATCAATTATTCCATCAATTATTTGAGTAATCCAATAAGAAATACTTCTGTCTTATTAACAGTTCCCGTCGTTACTGAACGATTGCTAGTGCTAGCAAACTGTGGTAGCTAACAGCTGAAATTAGCCCAAAGAGCACAGTGCACACACACACACGGGTGTAGAGACTTCAACATAGCGCTGGGTCCATTTGCAGCCAAATGCTAAGTAACTGCTTCCTCACACTTCATGTGTATTACACAATGTTACTCCTATTATGGTTCTGTGTTGTGCAGTTAATAGGCATCCCTGTGTTATCACTGACTGTGTTTCCTCTTGTTACATTTTCTGGGAATTTTGATAATTTGCTGTTGAAATTGAAACAGTTTTCTGATTTTTGTATGATACACATCACACTATCCAGGTCTGTAATGGCCAAAAGAAAAAGCAGTCAAATGAGAGTTCTGTCATTGTAAATTATAATGCACGCTATTTTAATTGTGCTAATCACCAAGTGTAATAATCCTGAAAAAAAACTTTGATCTTTACATCTATACTGTCACATAGCATCACACCAATAGAAAACAACCACAGAATGAAGGTTCCATTCAACAAACCAATCACAACTTGCATTTCCTTTAGTGGAAAAGTCTACGCAAGCGATGACACCCAAGAGTCAGATCAGTTTTAGTGTCTTTCAATTGCAGCTCATCAACAAACATGGACAGACTTCACATCATTATTGTCCTTCTTTTAGGTAATACTTTGGAACGGTGATTTTATGAAACCTTAATTTTATGAAACATTCAACCATTATACTGATTATATTTGACATCATCAACATTGGCTGCATGGCACTCAAGAATTACAACTATATAGTATGATGTGAGCCATTTTATTGTGTCTGTATTTCAGGTGCTGATTTGATTTCTGGATCACTGGTGGATGTGACAGTGAGATCGGGAGAAAACATCACTCTGTATTGTGACTGTAAAATATCAACTAAGGAATATATTCTGTGGTACAGAAATTGTACCCATGAAAATCAGCCTCCTCTTGTTCTAAAACTAAAAATGGGCTCATCGAAACCCATCTCTAGCCAAGCAATTTTGGTGAATTCTCTACCTCGCTTCCACTTTGTAGAAAACCAGTCCTCTGGATTCTATGATCTTCTGATCATGAATGTTTCAGATTCTGATGAGGGTCTGTATTACTGTGGAACTGAACAGAAAAAGTTGGTATACACTGGTAAACCCGAATATGTTTACGAATATGGCAGTGTCACAAGGATCCTAATCGGTAAGTACTCTTGTATGAGTTTTTATATTAAGGAATGTAACTTTGACTCATTCATAATAGGAGATTGTGTTCTTGTGTTCAGTGGAGAATTATATTTAAGGGTAAAGTGACAGATGACCAACATGAGGTGAAATTACACTTGAACTATATATTTACAAACATTATATGTAAAAAGATGAATTATTGTTTATTAATTAGAAACATTGATCAGTACACAATAAAATCTAAACATCTCAAAGAAAAAAAATATACAATTACAAGAGACAACAGTAACACTTTATAATATCACCCACGACTAAGGCCGTAAGTACACATATTTAAATTCATGGGTAATTTCCAGGACTAAGGCCGTAAGTTCCATAAGTTTCAGAAACTCACATAAACTCATAAATCAAATATGATACACTAGGCATTAAGGGGTAAAAACCAGGCAAACATTTTGACTGGCATGCATTTATTATTTTTTAAACTAGCTTTTATTGGGTATTGATGTTTGGGATTTCTATAAAAGTGGAGTATCAAATCTATACAATTAACTGAAACATGTTTGTGAACAATTTAGGCTCCAGTGACCCATGTTCACCAACTTCAACTGATCACACAACTCCACAAGACTTGTATGTGTTGGAAACTGCTGTTTATCTTGTGTCCAACTTTTGCTGTTCTCTCCTTGCTTCTCATCTTATTTCTTGTTCATCACCTCTACAAGAAAACAGGTAACTACTAAATATGGTACTTTTATTCATTTAGTCCATCCATCATCAGATCATTACATTACTTAGTTTTATGACTGACTCAGTTTGTAATCTCACATTTTTGTCCAAAAACTAAATTCATTGTTAGTCATATAACACAGTTTCAGACACAACAGATACTACATTTAGGTATAGGTATATTGTTGGATGTTATTATTTAATGATGTATTAATTTCTATGTCTAAAAGTTGATCAGCAAAGACCTGAAACCATTGGGCAAACAAAAGAAACTCAGGTAAATTACATTAGAATCTAATTTGCATTATATTTTCAATTGTTTTCATAATACATTCTCCTACAAACCTTTTTAATTATACAAGTGACATTTAATATGGTGACATCATAAGTGTGAAGATTTCCGCATATTTATTAGGAATAGTCTTTATGTGCCAGTATAAAAACTGGGGTTTATATAATCAAACATTACTTTCATAATTACAAACAACAAATGTCCATTCACAGGATGAAGATGTGTGTTATGCTGCTGTGGAAACCCGTCAAGCAACACAAAGACCAAAGAAGAAGACAACCTATAGTTCTGACGTCTGCACCTATTCTGCCATCAAAACCTCTGGGGTCTGGCCCTAATGTCACATTCAAAAGTGTGCTTTTGTCCTTACATCTAAATGCCCTAATTGAAAACTGGTGTACCCTGGTTGCACACAATAACACAATTTACAAAATCCTTGCTGTGTTGACACGGCATCATATCAGTAAAATTAGAAATCTGTCCATGACAAATTAAAAGTGAAGAGGACTCTCTGAGGACTTTGGCATCAGAACTTTGTTATTTTTGTCAATGAATATAAATCATCCTAGCTTTATGTTTGGTGGCAGTGTCATCAGTGGAATTCATTTCTGACTGCTATGGTTACATATATTTTCATTTGATACATAAATCTATAATGACATTATACAGAAATCCTCAAGTGAAACTGAATAAAGACCAATGATAACACTTTTGTCAAATACTTCAGAAATATTTGATTTAATTAAAAATGTCTTCTTATGAATACAGAAACAGTATATCCATTATGGACCAAAATTTAATGACCATTCATGCAGTTACCTCTTTTGTCCTTCATGTGCCATCAAATCAACTCCAAACTGCAAAATCTCTTACTCTACAAGACCTCTTATGTGCCCTCTGAAAGTCTCTCCACCTGTCTATTTCTCCAGTATCAACAGCTATTGCTGTTGATGCAAGAGAATTAAAGTTATTCCTTTTATTTGTGAGTGGTCATGAGTTGGATGATCAGTGTGCACATGTAAACAGTCCTTACTTCTTTTTTTTTTACAGGACAGAGCAGTGATATCGGTTGTCTCAGCCTTGAACATTATATATTTGCTTCTCCCTGTGGAAAATGTTTAAATATCTTTTTTGTTTAATGATGTAACAAATGAATAAAAGAACATATAGTGAGCAGCAAACCGAATTTAGGGTCTTATTTTTCAAAAACCATTATACTGCCAACACCACACAAATCCTTCTGCCAATCTCCCACATCATAGTCCCCTCATACATGAACACTCAACCTGGAAATCTGCAAGTATACAGACATAGTGCGTCGTTACACATTGTGAACGCGTTTTGGTCTATGCAAGGCAGGCACACTGCAATACAGTGAATGCCCTGGCCTGTTTCAAACTCAAAACAACAAAAACTTCTTAACATAGAATGAACTAAAGCAAAACAGACAAAACATTTATGTGATTCCCAGTTTGTTTGTTTTTTACCACTATAGCTAGATACATGTAAAAAAAAAAATAAATAAATCACCACAGCGCCACGAGATCTCTACATTTACTTTAGCTGCAGCTCCACTCATGCCCAACTGGTTGTGGCAGATGGCTGCCCCTCACTGAGCCTGGTTTTGCTGGAGGTTTCTTCCCCTCAAAATGGAGTTTTTCCTTCCTGTTGTGATTTGGCACTATAGAAATAAAACTGAATCAAATTGAATTGAATTGAATGGAGAAGTGTACTGGTACTGATTTTCAAGAACACCAGTGATGTTGTAGAGCTGTAGTACTTTGTGGAGGGTGGGGGGGTGCCCTCCCTTGGTGGTGCCTGCCCACACTCCACAAAGGTACTACAGCACTACACATCATTGGCATTTAGTAGTTCTGGGGCACATGGGCAGATGTTTGGGCATGGATGTTGACCCCATTCCCTTGGGGTTGTGGGTGGGCGTGGCCCCGGCCTCTTCAGCAAGGGGTGGCTCTGAGCACATGGTGCCCCATCCTTGGTTCGTGCTGGGATGGCTGGCCTCTGGCAGGGTTGGCTGCCTTTTGCCTCTGGTTCTCTGGGGCTCTTGCCCTTTTCCTACATGGCACGTGGTTGTCATTGAAATATGTGGCCTCAGGTCTTCAGTACTCTTGCGGGACTACGGGCACCCCAGGTCTCCTGGGCCTTTCTCTGTCTGCCTCTTGCATTGTTGCGGATTTTTAACCTCATTATCAAGTACACACACACACACACAAAATTCCGTTTTATTTATATAGCACTAAATCACAACAAACCGTTCCCTCAACGTGCTCTATATTGTAAGGTAAATACAAACCCAACAGTCAAAACGACCCCCCTATAAGCAATCACTTGGTGACAGTGGGAAGGAAAAACTCCCTTTTTCAAAGGAAGAAACGTCTGGCACACACAAAACAGAACATAGCAAGATCTGTGCATCCATTTTTGTTTTTTCTCTTTCAGGCGCTGTTTGTTTTTTTAATGTCTTGTGTTACAGATGCAGTAGTTGGTGACCCATTGTGTTTTACTACAGTGATTCTAATGTGAATAATAAATAAATAAAATTAAAGACTAACAAGTCCTCTTGGCAAAGTTAATATTTCTGGCACAACAGAGAATTCAGACCATGGTTCTACTTGCTAAAATTGCTGGACAGAACAAGTTTATAAGAGAAAAAAAAACAACAGAAGCAGACCTGGATGCGACAGAGTTGAAGATGTTAAGATTTTCACTGGGAGTGACCATGACTGACAAGATTAGAAATGAGTATATCAGAAGGACAGGTCAGGTTGAGTGGTTTAGAGACAAAGTTACATGCGCAGAAGACTGAATATTCAATTCAATTCAATTCAATTCAATTATTTCTTATTTCTAACTGGAACAACCTGGGGGGGGGGTAAGCATGGCAAATAAACACATTTTGCTTTTTCTTTTCTTGATTGATTGTGATTGATTGCTTGTCAATATGTATACCTTCCATCACTTATGGGCACAGGCTGTTTGTCTAGTTAGATCATTGTCCCTGCAACCTGGATCAAGATGGATGGATGGATGGATGGATGGATGGATGGATGGCTCTGCCATGCTCACAATCCAGGTAAAACTTTTATGACCTCTTGTGGAAATGGTACATAGATATGTTGTAGCTCTTTTCTAAATTCAAATCTAGTTTCTAAACTAAATGTTTTACCATATGAAACCAAGTCATTTTTCTGTACAATTTGTGTCACTTACATGAAGTCATTCACACTTCCTGTTCTCTTTTTGATCTGTCATGGGGTTCCGTCTTCTTGTTACTTTTTTTTGTGAAAGCTGCCAACTTGTTATCGAAATGTATTAAACTGTTGTCAAAAATTGCATCATATCATGACATCAAACTTTCCAAGTCTGTAATAGCCAAGACTGAAAAAATGATAAATGAGTGCAAAAAGCTTTGTCATTGTAACGTAAACTGTTGTAACTGTCTTGAGCTTTAATCTTTACATCTAGACCATCGCGTAGCGTTACACCAATAGAAAGCAACCACAGCATAAAATTTTCCATTCAACAAGCCAATCACACTTTTCATTTCCTTTAATGAAAGTGTCTGCGCAGGTCATAATATTCGAGAGTCAAACCAGTTTTAGTGTCTTTTAACTGCAGTTCACCATCAAACATGGACCGACTTCACTTTGTTCTTGTCCTTCTTTTAGGTAATATTTCTGAGTATAAATATAGTAATAATAGTTTTGATTCTACTTTACAATCTACGTCTCAGCAGTTACAAGCATTTTTTATGATTTGAAACACTGGCCACATCTGTTATTTTTTTTGTATTTCAGGAGCTGATTGGATTTCTGGATCAGTGGTGGACATGACAGTGAGATTGGGAGAAAACATCACTCTGAATTGTGACTGTAACACATTAGCTGGGGAATTTACTGTGTGGTACAGAAACTGTACCCATGAACATCAGCCTTCTCTTGTTCTAAAACTACAAGAGGATCCATTTAAACCCACCAGATGCCGAGAAACTTCACCAAGTTCTTTATCTCGCTTCCACTTTCTAAACGGGTCCTCTGGATGCTATGATCTCTTTATCGTGAATCTATCTTATTCTGATGAGGGTCTCTATTACTGTGGAACTGAGCAGAGGTTGGTGCTGGAGGGAACAAGAGCTAATATCAAATATGTTTACAGATATGGGAATGCCAAAACAAGGATCCTAATCAGTAAGTACTTTTGAGTTTTATATATTAAGGAATTAAACTATGACTAACTGATTCATAGATGGATAACCATCATTGGATTATATTCATTTTAAATTAAAGATACAACAACTGTATATTTAAAGACATGTTTTCATTAATTATTAATCATAAACATTGATGAATATACAATGAATTGATTATAAACATCTCATAAAAGACTCAAATGCAAAAAAAAAAAGTATAAATACCAGACATCCCTATCAAGGCCAAATAGTCTCATAAAATGACTGTGACTATTCCTTAGATATATTAGCTCTAACAGACTTTAAAAACTTGTCTAAATGTATGTGTTGCACAAAATTGCATTGTTTCACTATTAAGTAGGAGTAATACATAATGATTGCTTTTTTTTTTAACAGAACAACTGGGTGGCCAAAAATAAATCAATTCATGCGTAAAAATTAAAACATCAAACCACTATGTGCTTTCCATATCAGGATTTTCACACTCTGGCAGAAAACATGTTTAAATAGGCAAGTTAAATGCTCAGTAAATTACACTGAACATTCCTGTTGGCAACTCGTAATGGCTGTGCAATGTCAGCTCATTATTACTAAAGCAGAATGGCTTACATCTTAAAAGCAGACAATTATTTTGATTGACATGCATTGATTATTTTTAAACTAGCTGATGTTTGGGGTTTGTATAAAAGTGGAGTATTGAATCTATACAACTAACTGAAACATGTTTTTCGAACAATTTAGGCTCCAGTGACCCGCGTTCCCCAATGTCAACCAGTCACACGACTCCACAAGACTGCAGCATGTGCTGGAAACTGCTGTTTATCTTGTGTCCAACTTTTGCTGTTCTCTCCTCTGTTCTGTCTCTCTTGTTCATTACCTCTGCCAGAAAACAGGTAACTACCAAATATTGTACTGTTCACTCAATCCATCCATCATCAGATCATTACATTATTTAGTTTTATGATCGACTCAATTTGTAACCTTAACTTTTTGTCCAAAAACAAAATGTATTAATTGCATTCGAAAGTTTCAGACACAACAGATACTGCATTTAGGTCTGTGTAATGTTGGATGTTATTGTTTAACGATGTATTCATTTCTGTGGCTGAAAGTTGATCGAGCAAAGGCCTGAAACCATTGGGCAAACAAGAACTCAGGTAAATTAAATTAGTGTGTGTGTGTGTCTGTGTATGTGTGGATGCATGTCTATGTGTGTGCGTGTTTTTATGTGGACAGCTGGCATGGGTCCGTGGCTTAATGAGCCTTGGCACCTGTGGGACGCGGTTACGGAGGGCGGGAATTACCCCTCCCTACCGCTGCTCCCCACCAATCATCACTACATCCCCCCCCCCGGGGTGTGCCCATGGGTCCTGGGGTGCGTGGCTGGATATCTTGAAAGGTGATTGGGCCTTTCTCGTGCGCTTGGGACCTCGGGGGTCACATGCTCGGCTTGTGCTGGGGGTGCCGGCCTGTGGGGGGGGGCTGCTCATTGCCTCTGGCTCTCTGGACTGTTGCCCTTTGGCCATGGGTCTCTGTCTGGGGTTCCCCCCCTTCTTCCTCTGGGGTGTGCACGCGGTTGCCATCAGGATGTGCAGCCTCGGGTCTTCTGAGCTCCTAGTGAGCTGTGGATGGTTCGGGTCCCCTGGGTCCTTTCCTACTCGCCTCTGGATCACGGGGGGCATGGTTGCAGTTTCTTGCCCTCATTATTGAGTACATTGCATGACAGAGTCGCATACACACACATTATTGCAATCAACAAAATTGTGTGTATGTGCATGTGTGTGTATATGGATGTATGAGTGTGTGTGTGTGTGTGTGTGTGTGTGTGTGTGTCTGTGTCTGTGTGTGTGTGTGTGTGTGTGTGTGTGTGTGTGTATGTATCTACTCTTCTTTGATTATTTTTTCCTTTCTTCCCTATACTTCTCTTCTCCCCCCACCCCTTTTTTTTCATTTCTTGTCTCCTTTTGCCTGTTAGACCTGGCATAAATAACTAAATAAATAAATAAAAACACAAATATTTACAAGAATAGCCTATAGAAAACTTATAGAGCTGTTCTTGTAAAAGCAAATATGTTCGGTAAATCCGTGCATTTGGATCAACATTCCGATTGAGATAAATGCCAGACATGACAGGCTTAAAAAAAAAAAAAATTAAATTAGTATCTGATTTTCATTATATTTTCAGTTGCTTTCATAATTCATTCTGCTCCAAACCTTTTTAATAATACAAATTACATTTATAATGGCAACAGTCCATTGTTGATTGTGCTTGATGACATTCTTACGGGTACATTTTTTAGCAGATTGAATACGAATAGTCTCCAATTTTTAAGCCTTGTGAAGAATTACCATTACCATTATGCTCATAATTACAAACAACAAATGTCCATTCACAGGATGAAGATGTGTGTTATGGTACAGTGGAAACCCGTCAGGCAATACAGAGACCAAAGAAGAGGACGTCCTATAGTTCTGACATCTGCACCTATTCTACCATCAGAACCTCTACAGTCTAGCTCTAACCATGTCTCATTCAAAAGTGTATAATGATGTAATAAGAATTTCATTAAGTCGTTTATTTTCATTTATCCATTTATCACTGACAAACTTTTTCTCATTGAGCTGTAAATTGAATTAGATGATAAGATGTTATGATAAGACTTAACAGTCCTGTGCTTTTGTGCTTTTTGACATCAAATCTGTTATTCTTGTCACTGAAGAGAAATGAATGTCCTAGCTGTGTTTTTGGTGTCAGCGTCATCAGCAGAATTTATTTCTGACTGATGTGGTAATATATGTTTTCATTTGGTACATAAATCTATAATGACATACAAGAAACCTCAAATAAAATTGAATTGCGACCAGTGATAACACCTTTGTCAAATACCTAAGAAAAACGTTGTGATCTATTTCTTCTTATAAATATAGTACCACTCAAAGGTTTGGACACACTCAGAATTGTACTGTATATAGATAGTATTTCAGTAATGGATCAGAATTTTATGATCATTCCTACAGTTACCGCTTTTGTCCTTCATTTGCCATCAAATCAACTCCAACCTGTGAAGTCTGACTACAAGACCTCTGATGGTGCCCTCTGATAGTCTAACAACTAAACCTTTCTCAGTTGTCTCTACATCTGCCTCTTTCTCCTGAACCCAACAGCCATCGCTCTTGATGCAAAACAATCAAAGGTCTTCACCATATTTGCGAGTTGTCATGCTTTGGATGATTGGTGTATACGTGCAAACAATCTGTATTATCTGTCCCGACCATATTTGGATTACAGAACAAAATGCAGAGTTATCAGTTAATGCTAGCAAATTTGGTTAGCAACATTCATTCACACACTTTAAGGGTGTGTCACAGCGACACTGATACCAAATGTTTTGTGTGTTAAAAATATTTTTCAGACTCACCTATTTTTATGCAACCTTTCACACTGATGGCGTAACTTCACAGGATGAATTTGCAGCATTTATTTATTTGGATCAACTTTAATTTTTCTGACTTTCGCAAATGAATAAACAGATCTGACCAATCAAACTACTGCATTTGGCAGCATGTGAGCTCATAGCTCAAAATGCACACCGATATATTAACTATACAGTGATATGGAAATAGTAAAATAATACTGTTTTACCTCAGACACACAGTTAGACATTGCTCCAGGTCACTTGGCACTACGAAATTATTTCGCTGCCTCCTCAGATGTGGTCACAACTCTGCCAACAAGAGCTCCAACTGCCCCACTGACATCCTGAAATACGTACGAAAGTGGTCGTGATACAGCTTCAACTTCTTAATCAAACCATGAAATTATCCCTGCTGCTGCTTTCTCTTAGAATTGGATGAACCCACAATCTCAATTTCTTCCTTTTCTTGTTTAGAAATATAAGGACCTCATCACATCATCGCGTAATGTCGACTTAATTTTTTTTCACAGTGTTTTCTAAGAACAAAATAATTGCAAAAACACAACGTGTTAGGTGTGCATATATGTTACATGACAGGTTCACATCTGAAAAATTTGGAATTTCATGTGCTCCAGTTGTAGCCACTACAACTGGAGCAAACTTTCATGATTCTTGATCCTAAAAACATAGCTTTCTGTTTTTAACATGTTTTGGAGCTGGGATTTATGGAGACTTGAAATGTAAATTTGTTTGTTAAAAAACGACTTCTGTTTTAAATGTGCTACATAAATAAAAATGACTTAACAGCACAAAAGGGGTTACTATTTTCAGACATTTTCATATTTCATGTTTGAGGTATTTCTTTTTTCATTTCCAATAGAATAATTAATTTAACACATTTCAGTGGGATGAATATGTTATTTGAATGTCTACATATAGTTTACAGGTACAGTAATCAGTCTGCTAAAGTAGCAACTTATGGTAGCACTTTAAATTGAACATTAACTAATGCTGAAGACCCAGCAGGAGTCATGACTGAAACATTACTTTCACCACTAAATGAGCTACCTGGATATTCTTTGCCTCACTGAAAAGACTTTGTCTTGGGGAAAAATGTTCTCTTTTTCATGTCTTTATAAGTTAGTGGTCTTACCACATTAAAGAATTTCCTTCCCGCACACACACTGCTGTTTGCAGTGTTTACATTTACAGGTGTAATATATCTCCATGCGATGTTCCTCTTTCTCACTCTCTGCAGCACACGCGTATTTTCTCAGTGCAGCCGAGTCACATGAACCACAGCAGAGCGGGGACGAGGGTGCGGATCAAAGTGTGGCTGCTTTTTCATGAAACGGCACCAACGTGTTGAACAAAAACAAACTAAAGCATCAATCCTGTCACGCTGGTATTGATCCGATAACAATACCAATGTTAGTACTGAGACTCTCAATATTCGGATTGATCTGTGCACCCCTATCAGAAACCAGTGGATGGCATCACGGTAACTACCCCCATCTTTTATACTATGATTTTAACATGGGACTCTGGGGATTGACTCCCTTTTTGAGCTGGTAATTCAATGAACTGCAGTTTGTGGCATTTCTGATCTGGCTTTTCACTGTTGTTGCAGAACAGATCACAATTCATACACACAAAGACATATACAAGGTAATATTAAAAGACTTTCTGCTGTGCAGGCCAAAACAGTATGCTAAACAAAGTGAAGTGTAAAAGTGTTTTTTAGGGATGGGAATCAATACTGATATTTCAACACTGCACTGAGCTCCCAAAGCACAGATGTTTCAAAATACTGCTCCAATGTCATCCATCCATCCATTCACTTCCGCTTATCCTGTTCAGGGGCACGGGAGGACTGGAGCCTGTCCCAGCTGACATAGGGCGAGAGGTGGCCAGCCTGTCGCTGTCGCTGGACCAACACAGAGAGACAGACAACATCCACACTCACATTCATGCTCTCATTCACACCTATGGCAATTTAGAGTTTCCAATTAACCTAACCCCAGTAAGTGCATGTTTCTGGACTGTGGGAGGAAACCCACGCAGACACGGGGAGAACATGCAAACGCCACACAGAGACAGAGGGAGGGACCTGGGTCAAGGTGGAATCTAACCCAGGCCTTCCAGATGGTATTCTAACTGTGAGGCAGCAGTGCTATCCACCACGCCACCGTGCTCCTATGTGCGGTTTGAAATATCCATGTCATGTGATCATGACAAATTGAGGGTTCGGTAAGTTTCATCCCAGTTTTGACTGGTGACTTTGCTGCTGCTTGCTGAGGGGAGAGAAACATTTTACTTTCTCTCCCTCATTTTTACAGAAGTATCTGTATCTATTGTTTTCAAAGCAGTCCCTTTACTTTAGGTTTAAGGCATTTGAGGGAAGCTATTATTTACCATCACTGCGCACATTTAGACATCAAACCAATTTGAGCCTAAATAGAGGGCATAATAACACATAAAAAACAATCTTATTGGTATATTCGTCTCTCGAGTTTATCACATACAAAGAGATGAAAGAGCCAAAAAGCATCATTTATGCATCATTTATGCATAATTTATAATGCTATACTCGTGGCTTAAAGTAAAAGTCAAAGTAAGGACTACTAAGTGGCGTTTGATCAACTGGAAATTTGAAGCTTACATGTAAGATCCTCTTAGATCTGTATATGGTTTGAAGCCTTGGTTTTTCATATTGTGAAACATCCTGCAAAACAAACTGATCCTCCTGGCTGACTCAGCTGTTTTTCTGTCTCTTTTCTTTTTGTTCTCACTCGCCTTCCTTTGTGTGTGTGTGTGTGTGTGTGTGTGTGTGTGTGTGTGTGTGTGTGTGTGTGTGTGTGTGTGTGTGTGTGTGTGTGTGTGTGTGTGTGTGTGTGTCTGTGTTTCAGGGGTGAAATTCACCTGGCTTCCTGTTCATTTAACATCACACCTGTGAAGCACCTGGTTGTGGGTGGGACGCTTTTCCCCATTTGATGCCAGATTGTTGCACCGTATGTGACATATTAGCTTGGCTCTTTATGATTCTGAGTAATGCAAAGGAAAAAGTGAGTTTTGGACTTGCCTGCTTTTTGTTGTGTTGTGGAGAGGCTGGAGATTGAGCTGTTTGGGAGTGGAATTCAAAAACAATTTTTGGAGGGACAGGTTGCCTGCTGGAGACCGCTCACTAGTGGATGAACAAAGTCCTGTGTTGGACTGGTACACAATGGATGTGGTGTTCATGGTCAGAGTTAGATTACATTAAGTGCAGCAGAAATGTATTTGAATTTAAGCTGATGATGCTTAGATTCATTCACCGAATTCCACATTTCTACCAACTATAGAATAAAGACAGTATAAACATCATAGTTGGTCCAAATGCAGTTTAAACTGAACAGATATATTCATGTTATATGTGTAGATTTAGTTCCCTGAGACAATATGCCTTAAGAATATAACATAAACATAATTGATTAACTCACATGAGAAGAACAGGATGTTCTCTTTCGGGTCATTTGTCTCTACAGATCCCAGAGAAAGACTACACAATGATAAGAACGAGGCTCCGAGGTCATTCAGAACACCCAGCTGTTCTTTTGCACAATTATTGTTTTGTATAAGATGTAACCAATACGCTTCGGGCTGAATGATGCATGTGGTACTTCGCCCAGATTAATCTGAAAGAAAAACTGTTTGAAAATGGCTTAATTAAATTTAATAATTGGACTCCTTATTCCGTTGTTTTCGTCTCATTCTGGCTCGATAAATGAATACGCACAAACATAAAGCTTTAACAGCAAACTCACAATTTTCTTCAAAACCAACTGGGTTACCAGAACTTCTTGTCTTATTGTCCTAAAAGTATTCATGTTGTGCTCATCACTTATGGCAACAAACCAACAATCACAGATTCTGCTTTATTTGTGTATCTGTAATGATTTTAACCAAATCAAAAAAAATTATTAGTCGACAGTGCCACAATTTGAATTTCCATTGTGGGTTTTTTTTTTATGTATCTTTAGCATCAGTTGCAAAATGCAACTTAGTACTGCACCTAATGAAAACAACCACAAAGAAAATGTGCATTTCAGCTGGCCAATAACAACTTACATTTCCTTTAAAGGAAAACTGGGTAGGTGATGGGTAATGGCATGTTTATAAAACCTGGTAGGCTATCTTCCCCTTGTCATTTTTACACATGGATGGGCTGCAGGTTTTTCTAGTTGTTCTTTTGGGTAATTTTGCAGATTATTTTGAATATTTGCTAATATTTGGCTGCATTTTGACAGTAAACGTATGCGGTAATAAACACTTGCTGTGTTGTAAATTGTGTATTTGTGTGCATATGAACGTACTTTAATTTTTTTTGTGTTTGACTATTCCAGGAGCTTTATCTTCCAGTCAGGATTTGACATATGGATCACTGACAGAGGAGACAGTCAGACCAGGAGAAAACATCACTCTCTACTGTGACTGTAAATCATCAGTTGGAGTATACATAGTGTGGTACAGGAATTGCACTCATGAGAAGCAGCCTTCCCTTGTATTGAAAACCTGGCTTGATCAGAGTTATCTTGACCCAGCATCAAGGAATGAGGCTGCTTATTTTCACCTTCTGAATCCATTCCCCAATTTTCATCTGGTGAAGAATGATTCTTCTCAATCTTATGACCTGCTGATCACAAACATCTCTGATTCTGACGAGGGCATCTACTACTGTGGAACTGAACAACCCACGGTTAAGGATGAGGAAAAAATTATTCGTGAATATGTCCGCACATATGGCAACATCACAAAAAAGATCCTGCTTCGTAAGTATTCTGGTGTGAGTCCTGTTTGAACTATCTGTACACATTGCCTCCGAAGCATTTTTTTCAAGCTTCAGAGACTACCATGACCTAGATAACTGAGAACCTGCACAGACACACTACCTGTACACAGTTACTTGTTATAATACAGGTTTTGGGATATGGAGGTATTTCAAATATGCACATAATACAACATTTTAAATGCACTTTTTTTTTCATTTGTCTGCGTAAGATCCATTAGGAAAAGTCAGCAAGTAAACAAAGCACAGCCCTTTGCAACTAAGGCATAACTGAAATCATTATTTAAGTAGCAACTCAGAATTTTTGCAATGTGTAAAATAAAAGTAGAACAAAATGTTTTACAGAACTATGCTTTGAAGTGTGTAAATTCAAAAAAAATTAAATTTAATCTATGTATTTCTTGCAGAGTCTCCTGATTCCAATCCTTGCCCAGACTCCTGTCATTCCAGTGTTGTGTCCTGGATGATGAAGTTCATTCCAGCATTTTCTGTTCTTGTTTCCTTTTTCTCCTTCGTTTTTGCTTATCAACTCTGTCAGAAAGCAGGTACTGTATTTTTTAATCTCCATGAAAAATAATCAGGTCCCACACCTAATTGTTTTTTCCAAGAAAACTATATGCATCCATTTTAAGAAAACTAAAATGAAATTAGCAGTTACTGTTGTGGTTGGTTGCTCCAGTATGATGGTGTATATTTATTTGTGCAGAGAAAGGACTTTGGATTTACCAGAGAAGACCAAATTACAGGAGTCAAAAGAGATATTACCAGGTAAGATTAGAAGCTTTTTCTTCTTCATGTTCTTACCTGCATTAGATTTTTTTTTTTACATATTATCTCCATTTATTTAATATGTGTTACTCTACATTTTAAAATAATAAAAAATTTAAAATATAATTATTATTGTAGTATTCATTAACTTGTAATTAATAAAAGTTATGATCTAAATGACAAATTTTGACACATGTCAAATTGTTTCTCAGGATGAAGATTTGTGTTTAACACAAGTCTTGTTCCGGGCTCAGGATGGAGGTAAAGATCAGATGACGGATTCTAGATAAAGAAAACATCATTCTTTGTCAGTTTTCAGTGAATAATAAAAACATTCATATTATCTATCAATTAATTATCTGAGGATTCCCCCCACTCTCCATTAATTGTATTTAAAATATGACAGTATCTTATTATAGTACCTTTCGAAATTTAAAAATAAAAGTGTCAAAATAATTAGGTGCCCTTGCAATTATAAATGTTTCATCTTTATTGAAATGTCTTAAGAATAACTTGTAATTTCTACAACTTTTTTTTTATTGTGTGTTCAATTAATTAGACTTCTTGCATTTTGAAAAAATAATTATGTAAAGAGAAAAAATTCTTTATCTTAAAAAAACATGTTCTTTGTCTATATAAATAATTACTCTCAAGTGTTTTTTTTATCCTGAATATGCCGAACTGCTCTCTAATAAGTTTTTTTTCATATCATTACTGATAATAATGATGATAATGTGTATCTGTTGACATTTTCAGATGCTAATTATTTTAGAAAAATATACAAAATATAGCATAAATTTAATAGTTTTTACCACATACACAGTACTGTGCAAAAATCTTGAGCCACCCTTAGTTCTTTGTATTTTGCATCCCAAGAGCCAGACTTTCTTAGAATTAAAAAAAAAGGTGGTGGTGGTGGTGGGGGGGGGGTCTTTAGCATTGGCTGCTTTTTAAATCATTTTCAGTCCAGTCCTTGCACCTGACCATTTTCAGCCAATTTCAAGCCACTTAACACCTACCTTGGAATAATTCTGGCTTAAAAGGGGCACCAAGCCCGAGGGGCAACCCATTATTCATTGCTGTTATAGTTTTTAAAAAAAAGACATAAAACATGAATAATATTGCATACAATGCAAAATAGTTGTGGAGTGCAGTTCTGGAAATGCAAATTAAATTTACTAAAATTTTTATATCAACTAAACCTGACAAATTTTCTCAAAGGCTAGGAAAAGGAAGGCCATGTAAGAGATTTACTGAATAAATTACACAAAACAGTAATGCAGCGTTGAAGTCAACAATACAAGTTAGGCATATTACATGCTGTAGAGCTGCATGGCTGTATGTGTGTGGCGATGTCCCTTTTCCTTCCTCCTCCTCCCTCGCTCTCCTATTTTCCCTCGCTCCCACTCTCCATCTCTCCAGGACTCAGGTGTCCCTCGTTTTCGCCGGTCTGTACCTGGGCTCACTTAGCAGTCACTCCCATCATTCACTTCAAAGAGCCAGCTCTTAAAGCCGGATCGTTCGCGACCGAGCCATCACTACAGCCCAGTTTTATGTATACCTTGTCACTTGTTTCAATAAATCACTCTTTAAGTTCAGTCTGCCTGTGAGTCCTGCATCTTGGGGTCTGCCTTCACTTGCCACATAGCACACATGACAAACTATGATTCAAACCACCGCAGTGCTGTACCTTCAATAACTATAGCATGCTCTAATCTCTGTAATAAAATGTTATGGTCAACAGTATCAAATGCTGCACTGATGTCCAACAGGACAAGCAGAGACTGCACAAGCACTGTCAGAGGCCATGAGAAGATCATTTGTAACCTTCAGTAATGGTGTTTCTGTTGGTCAGAGATTGGCCTATAATTAGCTAAGACGGCTGGGTCAAATGATATACTTTTAAGTAACAGTTTAATTACTGCCACCTTAAAAGCCTGTGGTACATAGCCAACTAATAAAGACAGATTGATCATGTTTAAGACTGAAGCATCAATTAATGGAAGGACTTGTTTGAGCAGTCTAGTAGGAATGGGATCGAATAAACACATTGATGGTTTGGAGGAAGTAACTATTGAAGTTAACTCAAAACATGGCATTGCATGAAGGAATTATATTCTTAAACTTAGTTACAGCACTTTCAGAAAGACTTCTACTGTAATAAAACATATTCCCTACTGCTGTGTAACCCATTAAAATAAATGTAAATGTTATTAAGAAATGATCAGACAGGAGACAGTTTTCAGGAAATACTGTTAAGTCTTCATTTTCTATGCAATATGTCAGGACAAGATCAAGAGTATGATTAAAGTGGAGGGTGGGCTCTCTACCAGAAAATCCTGAAGGTGAATATCTGCCCATCAGTTTGTGCCCTGAAGCTGTGAACTAGGGTCATACTGGAGTACAATAATTCAGAACACACAAGCAAGTCCACTTCTGGTTAAAAAAAAAAAAAACAACCAAAAAACCCAAATAAACATTTCTGGAGTGGCCTGGTCAAAGTCCCGACTTAAATTTGACTGAGATACATTATGATGACCTTTCATGCTTGGAAACCCTCCAGTGTGACTGAACCTTGAGCTTTGGCTTCTAAACCAGTGGATTCAAATTGTATTTTCATAAACATAGATTGATTTCCGAAACATCACTTAGCATACCTATTGAAACTGACCACAAACAAAGTGTTCCTTTCAGCCAGCCAATCACATCTTGAATTTCCTTTAAATGAAAACTTTGCATGAGTCATGACATCCATTGACATCACTGTCACTTTTACAATCAGTATGTGAGACACGGAAGTCATTTGTTTGAAGTGTAATTTAACACAGCACTGAAAAACATACTGCTGAACCTGTAATACAACACTAGAAGTATCTTTATGCCAACTTGAATTTTTGTTATTTTAGGATTCATTATGAAGATAAGGTGCTATGGCAACAGGAAGTGAAAACAGAAAATGTCTCATAGCAAAGTAGTAAAGCTGGACTCTTGTCTTGAGTCTTGAGTGTTTTCTTTAAAACTATTAAACTCTTGAAAACTCTTCTTAAACTCAGGTGGGTATTCTGAGGTACAAAGTGTGCAGTGGTCCAAATGAGTTATCTAACTCTTCTAAGACCAAAGGACAGTCCTGATGGCCTCTAATTTGTCACAGGAATATCTGTGTTTTAAAAATGTATGAAGACTGGTCCCACTCTGGTCTCCTCAGCGAATCCTTGGATGTTAAATAATTAGTGTCACAACTGTGCCTCAGAAACTCTGCATCAAATCTAAGTTGAGAAACATGTAAGACACAGGGTCCTTTAGCTGATGTGTCTACACACCCACTGAAGTCATCCAGCAGGTGAAGACACAGCAGTGGCTGAAGTGGAAGACTCCTCTGCACACTGTGGAGTCAAGATGCTGTTCCTCTTTCCTGTACTTCATCCACTAATGAGACGCTCCATAGTTTCCAAAAGTAAGCTTAAAGTTAGTGTTAAGGCTGTACTGTCTTTGAACCTCACTGATAAGTTCTGTTGTGTAGAGTCAATGCTTGACAGCTGATGTATCCAAAGATAATTGGATTTACCCGGCTACTCATGACAGAAATCCACACAGTGTTTCATATGTAACACATCTACAGCTCACTCTTTTCTATTGCAGTTTTGTTTCTCTACGTATTTCAAACAGTTACACTTACTTTCAATTTCTACTTCAGCTTTAACCGATGCCCGTGCATTTCAAAGACCTCACAAGATAAAAGAGCTCACGAACCACAACCATAATGTGTCGACCGTGTAGTGAGCAGCAGGCGCACATCATAAGCACAGAAGCAAATATCTCCTGCAACAACAGAATGCAACAGACCAAAGATGCACACTGGTGACCTGATAAATACATTTGTGCACCCCTCGCTTTTTTCAATCTTCATTCTGTATTCTTAAAAGCCGGATGCAGACAATGTAAAAAAACACATACAGAATAGATTTCTGAGCAGAGGGATGCATTCTCTTCTTTGCTGTAGGCAAACTAATTTTTCAGGTCATTTTGGCTGTTTGGTGGTAACACAACAAGCTACACACACACAAAATTCCTTTAATTACTTTTAGTCAGTGATTTACCAAGTGCAGTTTTAATTCTATGCCAAGCTAGTTTGACCAACTCCTTCAGCATTTTGGCTCTAAAGCTGTTTAAATTTATTTGTGGTAAATTTACCAGCTGTTGACTTTGTGAGCTATTTTTGTTGAGCAGTGTACCACAGGTCTGCTGCTCAAATCTGCATCAATGATAAGAGTGTAAGTGAAAGAGTGTAAGAGTGAGCCAACCTATGAGCAGTAAAACCAAAACAGTGAAATGAAAGATTTTAGTTGCAAAAGTGGTTAGTAGTGGTGTTGGTATTAGAAGATAGAGTTGGCTTTTATTTCATCTACATCTAGCCATTTTATTTATTAATTTATAAATGGACAATGAAGTTGATCCACTGGTATACTAAATATGCTGTATAAGATTCACATTTTTGCAACTGTCACATTAGGTAAACCTCCCTTGACCTCCTCGCTGAGTGATGACACACACAAAAAAAAAAAAAACTAAAATATTTTTGACCCACTGCCAAAATCTTTGTCATCGAAATTTTAAATTCATTAGTCACCATTTGTGCAAGATATGTATGCATGCGTTCAGAAAATGGACCCGTGCAGCTGTTAAGTAAAAATGCTAGTCACACGGATAGAAATGTTTGGTGGTACAAACACAAAACTGAGGTAAGATTTGAATTGTGTCATATTGAGTCAAACTTAAAGTTGGCCTTGGAGCATGAGGTTGACAGGTTATCAAAAAGTGTAACTTTATTGCAGCGTAAAACTTTATTAAATATAAACAGCATTTCTTTTATCAAAGGTAGATATTTTTTTCTCATTAATAATGAAAGTGCTGTTACTGTAAACCATGTATGTGTGGGAAGTGGCTTATTTTAAAGCAGCAGCAGCAGCGGCTGCTCAGCAGATCACACCTGTATGTGTGGAAGTGCATACTCATGAACACACAGATACAGTAAGTATCAGTTAAGAAATAAGCACAGCAAAATCACCTGTATTTCTGATCTTTATTCATTTTTATCATTGCCACTTTGATGTTGCTGCAGACATAATTTTATTCACTGCCTTCAATGTACTATCTCCAAAAATATCTTTTCACTAGGCCACTAGTTCTCAATCTGCGGGCAGACCAACCCAGTGTCGCCACTCCCCCAAAGAACAACACACTAGGTCTTCAGTGCAAACAGTTTAGTGAGACCTACAGTTACTTCATGATATTAAGTGACCCCTAGCGGTCATTTGAGTAAGTTCATGCTGAATGTTTGGAGGCAACTTTACCTTTAGATTTATAGCACTATTCTTTAGTATACAGGATTAAGATTGTGTTAATTCTGTTTGTACAATGAATATGTGCTGGGGTCACCTTTTCAGCTTTGTAAACTGCTGAATACTCAGCACCCCATCTTGACAGAAAAAAACAGAAATGTAGAAATTTTTGCAAATTTATTAAAAAAGAAAAACTGAAATATCACATGGTCACAAGTATTCAGACTCTTTGCTGTGACACTCATATTTAACTCCCATGCTGTCCATTTCTTCTGATCCTCCTTGAGATGGTTCTACTCCTTCACTGGAGTCCAGCTGTGTTTAATTAAACTGATTGGACTTGATTAAGAAAGGCACACACCTGTCTATATAAGACCTCACAACTCACAGTGCTGTCAGAGCAAATGAGAATCATGAGGTTGAAGAAACTGCCAAAGGAGCCCAGAGACAGAATTGAGGCAAGGCACAGATCTGGCCAAGGTTACAAAATAATTTCTGCAGCACTCAAGGTTCCTAAGAGCACAGTGGCCTCCATAATCCTTAAAAGGAAGAAGTTTGGGACGACCAGAACTCTTCCTATACCTGGCCGTCCAGCCAAACTGAGCAATGGTGGGAGAAGAGCCTTGGTGAGAGAGGTAAAGAAGAACCCAAAGATCACTGTGGCTGAGCTCCAGAGATGCAGTAGGGACATGGGAGAAAGTTCCACAAAGTTAACTATCACTGCAGCCCTCCACCAGTCGGGGCTTTATGGCAGAGTGGCCCGACGGAAGCCTCTCCTCAGTGCAAGACATATGAAAGCCTGCATAGAGTTTGCCAAAAAACACATGAAGGACTCCCAGACTATGAGAAATAAGATTCTCTGGTCTGATGAGATGAAGATTGAACTTTTTGGCATTAATTCTAAGTGGTATGTGTGGAGAAAACCAGGCACTGCTCATCACCTGCCCAACACAATCCCAACAGTGAAACATGGTGGTGGCGGCATTATGCTATGGGGGTGTTTTTCAGCTGCCGGGACAGGACGACTGGTTGCAATTGAAGGAAAGATGAATGTAGCCAAGTACGGAGATATCCTGGAAGAAAACCTCTTCTAGAGTGCTCAGGACCTCAGACTGGGCCGAAGGTTTACCTTCCAACAAGACCCTCAGCACACAGCTAAAATAACAAAGGAGTGGCTTCGGAAAAACTCTGGGACCATTCTCTACTGGCCCAGCCAGAGCCCTGACCTAAACCCAATTGAGCATCTCTGGAGAGACCTGAAAATGACTGTCCACCAACGTTCACCATCCAACCTGATGGAACTGGAGAGGATCTGCAAGGAAGAATGGCAGAGGATCCCCAAATCCCAGTGTGAAAAACTTGTTGCATCATTCCCAAGAAGACTCATGGCTGTACTAGCTCAAAAGGGTGCTTTTACTCAATACTGAGCAAAGGGTCTGAATACTTATGTCCATGTGATATTTCAGTTTTTCTTTTTTTAATAAATTTGCAAAAATTTCTACATTTCTGTTTTTTACTGTCATGATGGGGTGCTGAGTGTACATTAATGAGAAATAAAATGAACTTATTTGATTTTAGCAAATGGCTGCAATGAAACAAAGAGTGAAAAATTTAAAGGGGTCTGAATACTTTCCGTACTCACTGTACATGTCTACTAGACCCCATTCCTACTAGACTGCTCAAAGAAATCCTACCCTTAATTGATACTTCAATATTATATATGATCAGTCTATCTTTATTAGTTGGCTATGTACCACGGGCTTTTAAGGTGGTAGTAATGAAACCATTACTTAAAAAGTTATCACTTAACTCAGCTGTCTTATCTAATTAGAAGACAATCTCCAACCTTCTTTTTATCTCAAAAATTCTTGAAAGAATAGTTGAAAATCAGCTAAGTGATCATCTGCAGAGGGATGGTTTGTTTGAAGAGTTTCAGTACAGTACAGAAATGGCATTAGTGAAGGTTATAAATGATCTTCAAGGATTCAAGGATTCTTTGTCATTCACATCACATTTACATGCAGTGGAACGAAATTTCCACTAATTAATATACATATATTAATATACATATAGTAAACAGTGGACAGTATCGCCGCCTGTCATGCGGAAGATTGGGGTTCAATTCCCCAATGGGGAGCCATATACCGGAACATCTATGACGAGTATGACCTGGAAGTCTCGAGGTCAAAATGGGATATGCCACCAAGGGTGGTTCAGAACAACAGACCTAAGATCCTGTGGGACTTCCAGATACAGACAGACAAACTTGTGATGGCTAACCAACCGGACATCGTGGTGGTGGACAAATAAAGGAAGAAGGTCATAGTGGTAGACATTGCAATACCAAGTGACGGCAACATCAAGAAGAAGGAACACGAGAAGTTTGATAAATACCAAGGGCTGAGAGAGGAGCTGGAAAGGATGTGGAAGATGATTTGTGCAAATGACAGCAGCACAGCAGCATGAGTGTGTGTGGGCAGAGTTGTGCAAGAGCAGTGTAGCTACACAGCCCCACCACAGTTCAACAGTCTTACAGCTTCAGGGAAGCAGCTGTTCCTCTGTCTGTGGGTCCTGCTCTTAATGCTCCTCAGCCTCCTGCCTGAAGGGAATGGGAAAAAAATGTGTGTGCTGGGTGTGTGGGGTCCTTCATGAAGCAGGTGGCCCTTTTTCTGCAGCTGGTGGTGTAAATGTCCCTGGTGGTGGAGAAGCTGACTCCAACATTCCTCTGTGCGGCCTTCATCACTCTCTGTAGAGATTTCTTCTCTGCTGCAGAGCAGCTGCCGTGCCACACAGTGATAAAGGATCCCAGGACGCTCTCCACCGCACATCTGTCAGTTCGTCTTGGGAATGACATATACAAGTCCTGCACAGTGGTCAGAGGGATTTTAAGCCATTCTTCTTGCAGGATAGTGGCCAGGTCACGACGTGATGCTGGTGGAGGAAAACATTTCCTGACTCGCTCCTCCAAAACACCCCAAAGTGGCTCAATAATATTTAGATCTGGTGACTGTGCAGGCCATGGGAGATGTTGAACTTCACTTTCATGTTCATCAAACCAATCTTTCACCAGTCTTGCTGTGTGTATTGGTGCATTGTCATCCTGATACACGGCACCGCCTTCAAGATACAATGTTTGAACCATTGGATGCACATGGTCCTCCAGAATGGTTCGGTAGTCCTTGGCAGTGACGCGCCCATCTAGCACAAGTATTGGGCCAAGGGAATGCCATGATATGGCAGCCCAAACCATCACTGATCCACCCCCATGCTTCACTCTGGGCATGCAACAGTCTGGTGGTACGCTTCTTGGGGCTTCTCCACACCGTAACTCCCCCGGATGTGGGGAAAACAGTAAAGGTGGACTCATCAGAGAACAATACATGTTTCACATTGTCCACAGCCCAAGATTTGTGCTCCTTACACCATTGAAACCGACATTTGGCATTGGCACGAGTGACCAAAGGTTTGGCTATAGCAGCCCGGCCGTGGATATTGACCCTGTGGAGCTCCCGACGGACAGTTTTGGTGGAAACAGGAGAGTTGAGGTGCACATTTAATTCTGCCGTGATTTGGGCAGCAGTGGTTTTATGTTTTTTGGATACAATCCGGGTTAGCACCCAAACACCCCTTTCAGACAGCTTCCTCTTGCGTCCACAGTTAATCCTGTTGGATGTGGTTCGTCCTTCTTGGTGGTATGCTGACATTACCCTGGATACCGTGGCTCTTGATACATCACAAAAACTTGCTGTCTTGGTCACAGATGCACCAGCAAGACGTGCACCAACAATTTGTCCTCTTTTGTACTCTGGTATGTCACCCATAATGTTGTGTGCATTGCAATATTTTGAGCAAAACTGTGCTCTTACCCTGCTAATTGAAGCTTCACACTCTGCTCTTACTGGTGCAATGTGCAATTAATGAAGATTGGCCACCAGGCTGGTCCAATTTAGCCATGAAACCTCCCACACTAAAATGACAGGTGTTTCAGTTTCATTGTCCAACCCCTGTATTAAAGTTGTGTTGCAGTGGTTTGAATCATATTTATCTAATATACTCCAATTTATTCATGTAAATGGGGGGTCTTCTTCGTGCATGAGGTTTAATCATGTAGTTCCACAAGGTTCTGTGCTAGGACTAATTTTATTTACACTAAAAATTTTCACATTCAACAAACGCAAGAAAAAAACACAAGAAAGAGGAAATTTGATTTGTAAAAGCACCCAGGGGAGCACCTTTCATTTTCATTTCTAGAATATAAGAAAGAAAACACTTGTGTATCCATTCAGCTTTCTCTTCTATGTTAATTTCATTGACTTGATAGATATTATTCTCCTTCTTGTCTGCTGAGATTATTTTTTTATTTCATAAATATAGATTCACAAAATTAATTTCCTGTTCATAAGAATGAATAGAAATTGCTCTTCTTGAATGCATATGAATTCTGTGTGTCAAGATTTGTAGAATAAAGGACCAAAAATACAGCATCTCCTCAAAAAAAAAAAAAACTTTATTTAGGTTGAACACTAAAGTCCAAAAACAAAGTCCACCACAGAACAAACATAAAAGCAAAAGTCCTCACAGGGAGTCAGGCAAAATAAATAGCGGACCAAAAAGAAAAATGAATTTTTCACAGGACTCTGAGGGTAAGCATCGAAGTTCTGCAAATCAAATGTGATCAAAATAAGCATGATGACCTCTATAAAACTAGTCTGGAAGATGTGTGGTGTATATTACCACAGTGCCAATGCCTTCCACGAGTGGACGTCCAAGCAAATTCACCCCAAGGTCAGACCCTGCAGTGCTCAGGGAAATTGCAGATATAATCAATAATCTTTGACTCTGCAGGCCTCAGATAGCATGTTACATGTTAATGTTCATGACGGTACAATCATAAAAAGACTGAACACAAGTATAGCTTGTTTGGAAGGGTAGCCATGTCTGATTTAAAATACAGATATATTTTTTAAAAATTTCTAAGTAATTATTGTATTATTACTGTAGTATTCATTAAGTTTTAACAAATTAAAATCATATTGTAAGAATGTCAAAATATTTATCCAGATGAAGACTTTTGTTTAAACATCATATTAAAGATTATTAAAAGTTCTGAATTTAAACTTCATCTTTTTTTACACTGTTAGGTTTCGTTTTGCATCTATTTAAAACAACCACACTTTAAATTTCCATTTCAGTGTTAACAGATGCCCCATGCATTTGAAAAATGTCACAAAGTAAAGGCGTTGACAAACCATCACCATAATGTAGACCATGCAGTGAGTAGCAGGCACACAGGAAAACCACAAAAACAAACATCTACTCGGACGACAGAAGTCAGCAGTGAAGGTTTTTGTGCACCCCTCATGTTGTTAAAGTTTTATTCTTTTTTTAATTATTCTAAATCTACACATACAGATCTGAAGATCTGATTTCTGAGCAGAGGAATGCATTTTGTTATTTCAAGTACAGCTTCACTGTAGATTTGTTCAATATATTTCTATCCCATTTTAACTCAATGACAGCTACCTGGGGCTCCTCGGATCATCACTGATGATAGCTGTAAGAGTGAGCCAAACCAGAAGGGGTTTAGAATTAGATAATGTTACCATCTGCTTTCATTGCTACTTGATTCATTAATTTATAAATGAAAGATGAAGCAGATACACTAGTATATGGTATATGCTGTGCAAGATACACATGTGAGTGTCACACTGGCTGTAAGTAAACATCCCCCGACCCTCTCCCTGAGTGAATATGACACATAAAATATAAGAAATGAAATGTTTTTGACCCATAGCTGACAAAACTCATGTAAGCTCTAAATCCATTACATGGTCACATAGTGATCATTTAAACAATTTAGACAACAATTCAATTTAGTTTCATTTATATATCACCAAATCACAATAACAGGTGAGGCGCTTTATATTGTAAGGTAAAATCCCTACAATAATACAGAGAAAAAACCCACAATCAGACGACCCTCGAGGAGCAAGCGCTTGGTGACAGTGGGAAGGAAAAATGCTTTTTAACAGGAAGTAACACCCATCAGAACCAGACTTAGGGAGGGGCAATCATCTACCCCTCCCTGCACATTTAACTGTTTTCTTTGGTGCGACTGAGGATGCTGTATTGTTCTTTCTTTGTGCATTTTTATATTTAAATTATGTTTTGGTGATTTTTGGTTTGTTTTTTGATCGTCTGGAAGCAGAAACAGTCTCTATGGGGATGGGGTGGGGGGTTACAACATAATACCAACATAAAACAACAACAGAATGAAAGGTTCCACTCAACAAGCCAGTCACAACTATCATTTCCTTTGATGGAAAAGTCTGTGTAGGCGATGACATCCGAGGCTCAGACCAGTGTTACTCTTTTAACTGCAAGTCATCATCAAACATGGACAGACTTCATGTTGTTCTTGCCCTACTTTTAGGTAATATTTTGGAGGTGTAATTTTATTAAACATTAATTTTATTACACATTAAATGACTGTATTGACTTTAGTTGATTGTCTACTTAGAATCAACTTCTGTACTCAACACTTAAAATCATTTAATATGATTTTAAACAGTGGCCACATTTGTTACTATATTTGTATTTCAGGAGGTCATTGGATTTCTGGATCAGTGGTGGATCTGGCAGTGAGGTTGGGAGAAAACATCACTCTGTCTTGTGACTGTAAAACATCAACTGAGGAATATATTGTGTGGTACAGAAACTGCACCCATGAAAATCAGCCTCCACTTGTTCTACAACTAAAAGAGGATCCATGGAAACAAATCAGCAACCGAGCAACTTCAGTGAATTCTCTACCTCGCTTCCACTTTGTAAAGAGCCAGTTCTCTGGATCCTATGATCTGCTGATTATGAATATTTCAGATTCTGATGAAGGTCTCTATTACTGTGGAACTGAAAAGGAACACTTGGTGGATGAAGCAAGTGTTAATGTCAAATATGTTCACAGATATGGACGTGTCACAACAAGAATCCTAATCAGTAAGTACAGTGATTTTTTTTATATTAAGGAATTTAACCATGGCTGATTAATACCAAGACAGTATGTTTTTGTACTCAGTGGATAATTATATTTAATGATTAAGTCACAGATGACCATCACAGGAATAATCCTGATTTAAACTGTATATACAACAAAAGAATGTATGAAAATTTGGTTCTTTGTTACTTGTTGATGTGGTAAACAAGTCTCATTCAAATAATGTACAAAACTTACAACTTAGTACAACACAGATTACTCCTAAGGCCAGCTAAATCTGGAGCCTGTTTCACAAAGAGACTGGATCTGTGGCTTAGATCTATTATATTTGTCAGACAGTGGCTGTAGTGATAGTGCTGTGCAAAAGTCTTGAACCACCTTTCATTTATTTATTTTTCATTTTGTCACTGATTTTCAGTCCAGTTCTTGTGTAATTTGGCATACTTTAGCTTTTTCTCTCTGTTTCCCTTCCATAAGAATGGCTTCTTGATAGCTACTGTTGCCCTCTCAAGCAGACTGGACTCCATCTCCAGTTCAGCAACTTTAATATTCCCGGTTCTACTTACTATACAAACTGACTAGAGTGCGAAAGCAAAAGTATGCCCGCACATGGGGGTCACTCAGCTCACCTAACTGCGCTGGTTGATGACATCACATACTGAACTCTGACCTCTTGGTACTAAGATTAATCAAAGCAACAGCAAAAGACAAGAGAAAGAGGAAATATTTACCCTTATTTGTTTAAATCTGTTAATGCCAGCTAAATTATCCAAAATACAAATTATATAATGATAGGTGTTTCTACCCCTCCACTGAGACCATTTCTGCTTAGGTGAGCAGTAGATGGATCAACCGAAAGGCCCAATTTGCCCAATTTTTTTTCCCTGTTTCTTAAGGAAATGACTTTCAGATACTGTTTGACTGCTGTGGGTGGTGTTTTAGGTCTGCCACTTGATTTGTCCTCCATTTGTCCAGTTTTCTCAAACTTTTAGAGGCACGCTGCCCACCATGCCAAGATATGCCAAGTTGTAGTTTAATAATATCAGCAGAAGCAGTTGTCTTTACACCTGTTCATTTCTCCTGAATACAACATTCAGTCTATCTTTGAGTGACAATTATGGGCTCATGGGTTTAAACAGACAAGGAATCCCTTTGGTCTGTCTTGCAATTTTTTTATTCATGTAATTTTTTTGTTGTTGTTGTTTTTAAGTGAAAAGGTTTTACAGGGACAGAGCAATAATATCAGTATCTTATCCCATATACATGACTGTATTTTATCTTCTCACCGGCTGGCTTTTTTTTTAATGACCAATCAATTGAGCAAAAGAACATAGTAAGCTGCAAATTCAGAGATTTTGGGATTCTATTCTAAAGTTAATTCTGTTTTATATAATTTATGGAAGCAGACACACATACACAGTTATTGCAGTTAACAAACTAAAATACCATTGCCAGTGTGATTTTATGTGCAATGTGATCTTACTTATAGTATATATATATATATATATATATATATATATATATATATATATATATATATATATATATATATATATATATATATATTTATTTTTTTTTTTTTTTTTTCCCCCTTATGATCTCGAAGCTCCTATAATAAATATCCAATCATCTATCCATCCATGCATTTTCTTCAACTTATCCAGTTCAGGGTTGCAGGGATGCTGAAGCCTATCCCTTCTGTAGCATAAATCATAACATACAAAAGGAGAGTTCACTGAGTAATGAAGTCTACATGGAAGTGCCTTGAACCTAGATTCATTCTAATGATAATGCAGGGGGTGATTACTCAGGTTGCAAATGGAAGTCTGGCTATAAGTAAATCTTTGAAAAAGTGACCCAATTTCACATTTGATTTACTACCTTAGTATTTTGTTTCCTAATGTGTTTTTAGTCTTAGTCACTGGTTTCAAGTCTTCTTAAATACACCATTCATTCTATCCATCCATTTATCCATTTTCTTCCACTTATCCAGGGCTGTGGTTAGACAGGCACTGATAGAAAAAGTGGACCAGTTTACGTATCTGGGCAGCTGTCTGTCCAGCGATGGAGATACACAAGTGAAGTGGCAAGGTAGCACCTGTCTTCCAGCATCTCCATCCAGTATAGTCACTCAAATCCATCAGCACAAGAATAAAAATCCAGTTATACATGTCCATCATTGAGCCAACACTATTGTATGCCAATGTGATGTGAAAAAAATCTGACAGTGTCATTCACAGGCTGGAGGTCTTCCATCGACAACATCTCAGGTTGCTACTCCACATTACAGGGAAGACCATGTAACCAATGAAGATCTGACAAAGCGAGCCGGCCCTGAAAACATCCAAGACAACCACAAATGGCACGTTGCTGGACATGTATGCCAAATATGTCCCCAGAGACCAGTCACTAGTTGAGTCATGCATGCAACTGCTTCACCAAAATCAACCGTGCCATTTTTAAAACCCGACAGCAAGAAAATGGAGGCACGCAAATCACGGAGAGTCTTGGTTAAATGCCCAGACCGACAGTTCGCAGTGGTTGTTTTGCAACAAGAGAGCCATCTGAAATTAACACAGCATACATATATTAATACTTAACAATGATAACCTTCATCCATTAAAACATTGTATGGGGACTTATGTATGATGACAATAGTAAAATGGCATTAGCTATGTTAGCTTGCCTCTATCTCATTCATTGTTGTGTTGTGTTTTGAGTCGCATATAAGTTACATCAAGAGACTACTGCCCACGTTGCTATATCAACTCCACCCACAATAAAGTAGTACTCAATAGTAATGGAAACAAAACAAGACCGCGGTGAGTCGTGCTGAGTCGAATCGACCTGCGCTGAGTAGGTACTAATGGAAATACGGCAAGAGGTGTTCCCAGGCCAGCCAAGAAATCTCCCCAGCATGTCCCCTTACCAAAAGGCACCCTGAGTAGGGCCATGGCCTTGGACTTGGAGGTGCTAATTCTCATACCTCCCACTTCACATTCAGCTGCAAACTGCTTCCGTGCAAGCTGGAGGCCACCACTTGATGAAGCCTGCTGGACCACATTATCTGCAAAAAGCAGAGATGAGATTCTGAGGCCACCAAGGTGGAAACCTTTCACCCCTTGGCTACACCTAGAAATTATGTCCATAAAACATATGAACAGAATTGGTGACAATGTTCCGCATGGCCTGCTGGTACCCATCAGCTGTTTCCGAAGTTCCACAGGCTAACCAAGCCGAAGGGACTCCTTTTTCAGATTGATGGCTTCCTTAGCTCCTGTGTCTACCATCTAGTTTGGAGATTACCACTGTGACAGGCACAAACCGTCTTGCAGCTGCAGCTCTGTGCAGCACCCGCAACAATGGAGGTGCGGAACATGGTCCATTCAGACTAAATGTCCTCAGTTGTGGGAGCTGAAGATCTTGTGGACTGGGGCCTCTGCTGGGCATTTCCAGCACACCCTCACAATATCTTTAAGTGTACCAGGTCCGTCCAGCATCCTCCTCCACCGCCTGATCCAATTCAATACCAGATGGTGATCAATTGACAGCTCAGCTCCTCTCTTCACCCGAGTGTCCAGATGACGGTTGTTCCTAAGGTATTTAAAAATAGAGTAAGAGGAAGAGACTTCAGCTTTCAGACCCCTCTTCCATGGAACAAGCTCCCAGTTTGGATTCAGCAGACACCTCTATTTTTAAGATTAGGCTTAAACCTTTCCTTTTTGATAAAGCTTATAGTTAGGGCTGGATAAGTAATATCTGAACTGCCATTCAGCACATAAGCACAAAAAAAGTGAGGATCTCTTCCCCAGCCTGAAGGCACAGGGAAATAATCCTCTCATCCACAGGTGAAAACTCCAGTGTACAGGCAGCAAGCCAAGAGGATACAAGGATACCCACCCGATCCCGTCATCTCACCAAGGGTAACTCCAGACTGGAGAGTCCAGCCCTTTTCCAGAGCCCAGGCTGTGCGTTGAGGTGAGCCTGATGATATCTCAGCTAGTATCTCTCAACTCCATGCATTACCTCAGGCTCCTTCCCCACCAGAGAAGTGACATTCCATGTCCCAGTAGCAAGTCTTGATAGCAGGGCATTGGTCCATTCAGCACACACTGCACCTAACACCTACAAGGCCTCCTCCAGGTGGTGGGCCTACAGGAGGCTAGGTTCTCTATGTGTTCTCTTTGGGCTGCGTCCTGCCAGGTGCTCTCCCTCGAGTTCCCTACCCAGGCCTGGCTCTAGGGTGGGGTCCTGGTAACCCCATTCCAGTCAGGTCCCTTGATCTTTCTGTCTTAAGGATCATCTGAATGGCTCTTTGTATTGTCCCTCACCCAGGACCAATTTTCCCTGGGAGATCCCACCAGAAGGCAAAAGCCCCCAGAGAACATAGACTGTGGGATCACTGGGACACACAAACCCCTGTACCATGATAAGTTGGCAATTCGCAGAGGGGGTATACACAAAGATGTTCATTTTGTCAATAATGGTCCTAAAAAAGACAATTATGCAGGGCATGCTTTAAGAATGAGAATAACTTTATTGATCCCAGAGGGAAATTCATATGTTTGCATGAAAATTAAAAGCCTAATGACTGTGGGTACAAATAATTTTTCTGTATCTTTCTGTTTTGCAATGGCAAGAAGTCTTCCAGTACTGATGTTTTTTTTCTTGCCCATAGCATCAGCATCTCTGTCTAACAGTATGAGGGTGAAAGCAGGTAGATCCACATTAGAGTCTGATTCTGATAGATTTTGATTCAACCAAGTTTCAGTAAAATACATGAGACTGCACTCACTTTCAGATCTTCCAGACTTCAATGAAAAAAGCTCTTCTCTTGAGTAAACTCTTCTGCCCACAGGTGCATCCATCTTGAAAATAATAGCCCACAGATTTTCTATGGGGTTAAGGTCAGGCGAGTTTGCTGGCCAATTAAGAACAGGGATACCATGGTCCTTAAAGCAGGTACTGGTAGCTTTGGCACTGTGTGCAGGTGCCAAAGCCTGTTGGAAAATGAAATCTGTATCTCCATAAAGTTGGTCAGCAGCAGAAAGCATGAAGTGCTCTAAAACTTCCTGGTAGACGGCTGCATTGACCTTGGACCTCAGAAAACACAGTGGACCAACATCAGCAGATGACATGGCACCCCAAACCATCACTTACTGTGGAAACTTTACACTGGACCTCAAGCAACGTGGATTCCTCCAGACCCTGGGACCTTGATTTCCAAAGGAAATGCAAAATTGACTTTGATCAGAGAACATAACTTTGGAGCACTCAGCAGCAGTCCAGTCCTTTTTAACTTTAGCCCAGGCGAGACGCTTCTGACGCCGTCTCTTGTTCAAGAGTGGCTTGACACAAGGACTGTGACAGCTGAAACCCATGTCTGCATACGTCTGTGCGTGGTGGTTCTTGAAGCACTGACTCCAGCTGCAGTCCACTCTTTGTGAAGCTTGTACACTTTTTTCCACCACATCTTTTCTTTCCCTTCACCTCTCTGTTAATGTGCTTGGACACAGAGCTCTGTGAACAGCCAGCCTCTTTAGCAATGACCTCTTGTGTCTTGCCCCCCTTGTGCAAGGTGTCAGTGGTCATCTTTTTGGACAACTGTCAAGTCAGCAGTCTTCTCCATGATTGTGTAGCCAACAGAACTAGACTGAGAGACCATTTAAAGGCCTTTGTAGGTGTTTGGAGTTAATTAGCTGATTAGAGTGTGGCACCAGGTGTCTTCAATATTGAACCTTTTCACAATATTCTAATTTTCTGAGATACTGAATTTGGGGTTTTCATTAGTTGTCAGTTATAATCATCAAAATTAAAAGAAATGAACATTTGAAATATATCAGTCTGTGTGTACTGAATGAATATAATATTCAAGTTTCACTTTTTGAATGGAATTATTGAAATAAATCAACTTTTTCATGATATTCTAATTTTATGACCAGCACCTGTAAAGTGGATAGCAACCCAGTGCTTTTATACTGTGTAAACTAACACTATACAAAGTACTATACATAAGTGCACTTAATTGTAAGAAAAAAAATAGATCTAATACACTACATATTTCATACAGACTCACCTCATCCCAGTCCTTGCATTGACTCCAGTCCTCAACCTGACTCCAGTTCTAGTCCTTTCTACAGTGAAACCTGTGGTTCCAGTGTTGTGCCCTTAATGACGATGTTTGCACCAGGATTTTCTATTCTCATTTCCTTTTTTTCCTTTATTTTTATTTATCAGTTCTGTCAGAAAACAGGTACTGTAAATTATAATCATTAGAGTTACATTTTCTAATTGTGCCTTGTGTATACATAGATTCGCCCCCGCTCCAACACCCTCCTCGAAGAAAACTATAAACAACCATTAAATTTGCAATTTCTTAATGGCACTGTTGCTGCTGAATGCTCCAGTGTGATGGTGTGCTTTTGTTTGTGCAGAAAAAGGACTTCAAAATTATCAGAATAGACCAGATAACAATGGTAAAAGGAGACAGAATCTGGTAAGTTTAGGAACTTTTCATCTTCTCATTTACACTTGATTTTTCATAAATTATATGTATTATTCATAGCACCATTGTGAGTGTTATTACTCAAAAAAAAGTAATGTATTGCATACATTGCTAATGTCCTTTTTTGAAAAGTCATCAATTACTGTACCTAATTACTCAATGGGGAATTTATTTATTTTACTTACACAGTACGTTAGTTTTGCATTACTCTGTAACCTGGCCTGAGAAGCATTGTCACAAAGCTGCCAGTTAATAATATAAACCTCAGGCTACAGTCCCACACACTGACACAGATAGACACTAGACAAGAGCTTTCAGTGAGTCATGTGATTATCGGATTTTGGATAGTAATGCATTACATAATTGCAATCAATTATAATAATTCATTTGTTTGTAACACATTACATACAACGCCGATAAAGGCAAATCATATGACATCATGTGTTCTTTAATGATATATGACACTTCTTAAAATTACAAACTGTTCTAAGTAATTACTTAATATCAGAATACGTTATGATTCTTTCTCAGGATGAAGATTTGTGTTTAACACAAGTCTGGTTCCAGTAGATGCATTCAAGATGGAGAAAACATCCTCTTTGTCCACATTTTCATTGAAAATTATATTCACATTTTGTTGCATAAGCATAATTGTCAGACAACAGAGTTAGGATTATAATATTATAGGATTTTTACCTTTATTTTTTGTTATTCTTTACATTTTCCATAAATTGTAGTTGTGACAGTGACATGTGAGTAGCTTTAGAAATAAAATAAAATAATAATAGCATATCCAGGAAAAGGTGCTGAGGTGACACATTTTGTCATATTTTTGAAAATATGTTAAATGTTTTCATAATTTTAAAATTACATGTACTCATATACTAACCACATGAACTACAATATCTATATCAGAACACTTTCCATTATTATTATTATTATTATTATTATTATTATTATTATTATTGCTGTTCTTGGTTTTGAAATAAAAATGAAATGTCAGTCTGGTCATAGCATTGCTCAAATGAATGTCTTTATAGACTAAACTTCCTTTGTGTCTCTTTGATTGTTGATTCAACCAATCCTGGACACTGCAAACTGCTCTCTAAAATAATTTTAATTTTGTAGATTATTGTTATTATCATCATCATTTGTATCTGTTGACAGTTTTAGACAATGTCATATTTATTTTTGGTGTGGATACTGGCAAACATGGGGAAAAAAAGGAAAGTGATATATAATTAATTTCTTTCATGCAGTCACACTACGTTTCTGCGGCTTACAGTTATTTTCTTCTTGCGAGTTATTTACCACAGTTAGCAGGTCAATATGATCATTAGGACTCAGAGGAAAATGACAACAGCAAACATCTCTTCATATCACCACAGGGCTCAATATGCAGGTACCTACTAAGAAACATCTTCACTGCTGATAAAAAAAAAATTGCACTTCAATAAGACATTTATGCAGAAGAATAACATCATATACCAAAGAAAAGAAATCTCATATTTTCATTGGCCTTTGTTATAAAATATAACTTGGCATGCGAAGTATAATTACAAAATATTACATATCAAAGTGGCTCAAAGGATGTGGAGTATAAGGACATCAGCAATATCTGTTTAATTTGTGTGGTTTGGAGTGGACGGGTTGAGCACATGGGACAGCACCGTGGAAGGCACAGGTGAAGAGTATCAGCAGACACTGCTTTTTTTTTCTGTTACCACCTGATATGATCTGGGAAATTCTCCGAGACATTAGAAAAGGCGCCACAGCAGTATTCAAGAATTTAGGATTAGTAAAACTACACATTTAATGTAAAATATTTACAAATTTAGCATTCCTACCTTTGTGACTTCAACATAGATTACTAGCTGAATCTATTTCTGTGCATTGTGTATCTGCCTTCATAGTATGAGGAGAGACTGTAAGGTGCAAGTCTTAATCTTTGTATTTGAAGAACAAACATTTTTCCATTTGTCTTTTGGTTTAGAATGGATAAATGGGGGAAAATACTTTCATATATCAACATTTTTTAAAATCTTTTTTGTCTGGAAAGGACGGGGGGGGGAGTTCCTTGTCTATCAAAGATGACATTTGGTGTAACTGTAACTCTTCTCCTCTTCATCTATAGAAATGTGTTAAATAGTAGGAGAGGTTTACAGTGGCTTCTAGAAGTTAATATTATAGCCAGAATACTGCAGTCCTAAAGCGCCAGAATATCCAACACCTGGTGAATCACTGCACAAAGCCAGTGTAGGCTCATGATACTGTATATCTTATGCTGCATAGGAAAACCACCAGGCAACTAGAATAGGCATTGCAAACTAGTTTAGGCTGTAAACGCTGTGGTGTGTTGCCTGGTTCATGTAATATACAGTACTAAACTAAACATTGAAACCAAAGAGTTTCAATGGAGTTCTGGGGCCAGCACTTATTCTGCTACCAGAACTTACAGGGAATAAGGAACAAACTAATTTAAACAGCTGATTTTAAACATCCTCATCTTTTTCTCCATCTGTTATAATCCTGTTTTCATTGATTGCATGTATTTTTTCACTATAGTGTGATGGTAAATATAACATTTTTCAAATTGTATTTACAGTCATTAAAATCTTAACATACAGTCAATTTTGACACAGAAATCTGTTGTTCTAAGATACCCTTAAAAAAAAAATCTGCACAACTTCACATGTTGTTCCTGGTACTGGTATGCCATGAGCATAAGAGATTACTAAGCATTGGATTGGATTGGAGAATTGCACTGTAAGCCTAACATCCTGAATTGCCTTCATCCATTGAGTGTCGTTAACAGAGCTGCAGATAGAAATATCTTAAACCACTTTGGCCTCTGTAGCAGCTGGAGACCAGAGTATGAGTCTGAAAATGTAACAGAAAACCTGGGCTTAATTTAATTTAATTTAATTTAATTTAATTTAATTTAATTTAATTTAATTTAATTTAATTTAATTTAATTTAATTTAATTTAATTAAGCCCTGGCATACTGTACAGGGTGTACCCCTGCCTCTCGACTGTCAGCTGGGATAGGCTCCAGCCCCCCCGCAACCCTGAACAGGATAAGTGGAAGAGAATGGATGGATGAATAAATTGCATTTTTATGTTTGACAATGCAACAAACTCAAGTTTTGGTCTGCATACCAGGTATTTTATCAACAAATGCCAGGTATCCCTCCTCACCTTCATACCAGTGGCAGAATTAAAGTGACCGATGTCAGAGACCATGACATCGGTCACTACAAAAGAAACATCCCAGAAGCAAATTCATGCTCCAGAATGTGCATGAGCTCAGATTAAGATTAAAACTAAACTTTCAAGTATGGCCACTGATATACAGCAAACAGTAGGAACAAATCTGTTTTTAAAATAGTTGCCATTCCAGACATGACCTTGATAACAGAAATCCCCTCAGCACTAATAACCACACACATCTACTTATCACTATTTTCTCTTTTACGTTTCTTCTTGTAGCTATTTGCCATCACTAAACTTTAAATAACCACTTCAACATTAACCTAAACCTGGTGCATTTCAACAATCCGAGAAACTAGAGATGACAAACCACAACCATTACGTAGACCATCTAGTGAGCAGCAGGCTCACAGGAAAACCACAGAAACAAGCATCCCCTCGGACAACTGAATGCAACATGCAGACAGACAAAAGCTGCACACGGGTGTGGCCCGGTGAATGCTTTTGTGCACCCCTCGCTTCGTTCATTCTTGACTGATGGTCAGTCTCATATTCATCTTCAACAAATACATTACAGGAAGAACTAATAACGAAAGAACGAAAATGCTTTTATTTTATTTCATATGGTCTTTGCAAAGAACAAGAAAAACACAGCAAATCTTTAGCGTAAACACTTTAGGAAGACCTGCAGTTATATTTTGATATTAAGTGACTTCTAGCGGTTGTGTGAAAAAGTCCATTTTGAATGTTTGTGCGAGGTTTTACCTTTAGAGATTTAGCAGCATTATTTGGAATATAATAATTATGTGTTTATTCTCTTTGTATAATAAATATGTGCCATGCTAACCTCATTAGTTTTATAAGAAAGCAACAGCCATTTCAATATTTCTACATGCTTTGTGATTATGTTTGTATTCCAGGAGTTGTGTCCAGCAGTCATAATTTAATCAGTGGATTAGTGCTGGAAAGTCATACCAGAAGACTAAATCACTGTCATCAACTGTGACTGTAAATTTTTTTTGTCATGAAACAAAAATGTATTTACTTCCTTATTTTTATTTTGTACAACAGGCCAAGGCAGGAGGTGTGTATATATATATATATATATATATATATATATATATATAAATAATATTCTTTAAGATGTTTTTTCAGTATGGCAATATAATTGTGACTGTCTCAGCTTTCTGTTTCATGTAAAGTCCAGCAGGTGTCATCATTATGAGACTCTTCAATACTGTGGTGGATTTATGTATTATGTATTTATGCTTTGGAAGTTCAACCGAAGAAGGAGAAAAACACAGAGTCCTGAGCGCAGCACCTATTCTGCAATCAAAAGAACATAAAGGCTCAAATAATTTAGACTAACAGAACAAATTTATAATGAATTCATTATGTTTTAATTATTTTATTTACGCTGCAAAACAGCAGCTCAATCATGAGCTACCATATGGGATATGTAAATTCATCGAAAAGAGTCATGATATTAATTCTAATATGCAACAGCATGTTTGTGATGTTGATCACATTTATTATTATATTACTGTGTTACTTTAAAAATAAACATACATAAATATTTAAGCCATTTGTGCCACATATATAACAGAAATAGAAGACAAAAACTGTCTTTCAACGCTTTCTCCAAGCAGTGACAACATGTCTCGCGCCACTCATGCGATTAGGCCAACAGGAAACCCACAGAAACAAAAAGACCCCACATGCAGCCTGACTGGTGTCATAGATGAGTCGCCTGTTGAAGGTGTTGCCACTTGGCCTTCTCACACTTGCAATATGTTAGCTGGAAAGCACATCTTATGGTTGAAAGCGTGGGTATACAAGGCTCGTATGAACAAACACCATATGAAACCAGCGGCCAGTGGCCTGTTATGTTGCATAACTTAAACAATCAGACATTACGTTACGAAACCAAAATAATTGTGCTAGTTGTTTTTTTGTTCTGCTCATTTGGAAAACCCATTATCTTTCCATGAATCATATCTTAACAATGCTATTTAATTTTCAAAAGATGATAATAATGAATGTTCATGTGACTCACGAAGCACTTTTTTGATACAGGTCTTGGGAGAGCACCTTCTAAGCATATAAAAAAAACCCCTGAAAAATACACATTTGTTTATGTGCAGTCACAATAGAAACACAATAGAGAAGACCATGCAAGAAAATCTCATTCACGCCTTTCCTTTTCTGTGGGTCATAAATGCAGGGCAAACTTTCAGCCGGTCATTTAAAGACAATTATTGGCTGCATATTTTTATCATAACTTTTTTGGGGCAATTATTCGTATCTGCCTGGTTTAAGTTTTAAAAAAAAAATTACATTGAACATGAATATGAAAATCATATTATCAGTGATTGGGATCCATTTTAAAGGAAGCTTCATAGCATCCAAGTAAATTCTATGAAGATGAAGAATGAACAATCCAAGGTTTGCCAGTTAACACCAGGATCTGCCGCTGATCTAAGAAGTATTGGCCTTGACTTAAACGGACTTAAACGGAGCCCAGGACAAAATATTTTATTATTCAGGTAAAACAAAAAAGCCCTGGGCAAGTATTAATTCAAATGTCACTGTTAGTACTTGGTGTGCAGTGACTGTACACACCACCAACAAACACACTGTTTTGAAAATTGACTAGTTGTTATACCCTTACTGGTATTGCCATCCATTCATTTTATTTCACTTATCCTTTTCAGGGTCATGGGGGGGTGGGGGGGGTGGAGCCTATCCCAGCTGTCATAGGACGAGAGGCAGGACAGGTCCCCATCTTGTCACAGGGCTAGTACTATACTATATATAGTATTACTATAATTAGTGGTATTGCAACATTATTTATATCCTTTTCTGTGTCTCTTATGGGAGACATTAAGCTGCACTTGCTGTATACTGAAATAAATCTTCTCTCTCTCTTTGTGATTCTGTTTGTGTTACAGGAGTTGTTTCTTGGCGTCCATAGTGACTGCACAGTCACTCTGCACATTGTGCACCGCAACCAAAATATAAACCACAAAAAACAACTAGCCAATCAACGACGTTTCCTGGAAAACCGCGCATGCATCATGCATGTGTGCCTCATACACAGTGTATGACTTTGCTCAACTTCCCTTGGTCTTCACAAATGGATGGACTGCATATTATTCGTCTCGTTCTCTTAGGTAATTTTGCCATTTAAGTTACAGTCCTCAGGTTTCATTTGGAACTTTTTTTTTCTCATCCTTAGAGTTTCAGTTTTTTGTCACACACGCTTATAATTGTATTTTTATTCCAGGAGTTTTTTCCTGCTGTCAAAGTGTGATTTCCGAATCCGCGTTGGAAGTGACAGCCCAGTCTGGGGACAACATCACTCTGTACTGTGACTGCAAATTAACCATTGGCGTATACATCATATGGTACAGGAACTGTTCTCATGAGAACACTCTTGTTTTAAGACACAAATCTGTGTCATCTGATGCTATCAAACCCTTTTCTCATTTTCACTTTGTGAGGAATGATTCCTCTAATTCCCGAGACCTCATGATTTTAAATGTCACTGATTCTGATGAAGGCCTCTACTACTGTGGAACAGAAGAACAGCGTGAGGGGGATAAAGAAGTCATCCCTGCTGTGTATCATTACACATATGGCAATTCCACAACAAGGATTAAATTAGGTAAGTTTTGTGATCAGGTTTCTCCTTTAAGTAAATGCAGTGAATGTATTCATTTAACTGATCCAAGTATTAAGATTAGATGGGAAAATGTTTGCTTTAGAGAAGAAAGTGACTCTGGTCATTTATCACAAATATTCCAGATTTGCCACATTACCTAATGACCATGTTTCAGCAGGCATACTGACTTTTTTTTTTCTATATCAAATTAAAATGGGTCTGAGGTGATGATGTGTATATTTTACTCACAATAGGAAAACCATATATCGCACAAGAAAAAATAATTGTCAGTGTAACCCATGTGTCGTGGATGGTGGTGCTCACTCCAGCCTTTACCGTTCTCTCCTCCCTCTTCTCCTTTATGCTGGTGTATCACTTCTGTCAGAAAACAGGTACCTATTATTATCCACATGTTGCTTTCATAGTCTTGTACGTGATCGTTTTGTTTTTGTCTGCAATGTTTTATTATTATTACTTATTCTGTTACTTGTAATTTTTCTTTAGAATGTGTCTTTTTGCAGACTCACAGTCCCAATAGATAAATGTTTTGCAAGAATTCAGATATTACACTATTGTTATGTTCATTTGTGCAGAAAAAGAATCTCAAGATCATCAGAAAAGATTGAGCATCAAAAGACGATCAAAGTGGAATATGGTAACCAACGTTTCTTTTTGATTTGCACATTCTTCGTCCTGTTTGTACTTTATTAATATCTTGCATTCACAGTTTGTCCTGTTAGATAGCGGTGCTGAATGAAAAATGAATTTTTTTCAAATTGTTAAATTGTCTTTCAGGATGAAAACTTGTGTTTAACACGAGTTGTGTTCCTGCCTCAAGATGGACAAACACACCAGTCAGAAGACAAACATACAACTATCCCTGTCCTTAACTTGGAATTATGAGGCTTATAATCAACCATGTATTTTTTTTTAAAGATCATTTTTGGTGACTTTTTTACTGCCCCCCCCCCCCATTGTTCCAGCTACAGTATATGTTATAGGCTACTTCTTGTGTCACAAACCAGGCCACACAGCTATGACAAAAATGGTCATCACGTGATTAATTTTAAAAATAAATATTTATAAATATGCCTCCAGTGCCCATGACCCTGTTGTTGGTTCACCACTGTTCCTTCCTTGGAACACTCCCCCCCAGTCCTCATCAGACTCGCTCAAATTCTCTTGCTTGCTCATTTTTCCTGCCTCTAATATCAACTTTGAGGTCAAAATGTTCATTTGCTCCCCAAAACATCCCATCCACTAACAGGTGCCAATGATGAAGAGATAATCAGAGTTATCCACGTCATCTGTCAGTAGTCATATGTTTGATCAGTGTATGAGACAATTAATTGGGAAAACATGTTATTTTACTATTTTTTCATTTTACATTAAAGTTCTTTTCAATTTATTTTATTTCAAATCATGTAGAAAAGCAGCCAAGCATTGAGATGAGATGTTCTGCAGCAATTTTAATTTTACTTTGTGGTTGTTGAACAGGTCGGTGCAAACCCTATGAAATATATTGCTACTATAACTAATGAATAATAAGTATGATAGGCTCAGTAGTAAAGTCTGTACTGTTTATGTCCTCCTTTCACACAGACAGCATCCTACTACTTGGTATAATTGTAACAGCATTAGAAATATTTAAAGTACGCCAAGAAAAAAACTCATTGATTATTAACAGATGAACTCTCTCACACCCAACACAGAATGACTGAGGTCAAATCCACTGATCAAATCTGACAGCATTATCAGATAACTTGCCGCTATGATTTCTTGATTGGCTTTGTGTTTTCAAAAGAGATTATTGGCGATATCTGACCTGTTTACTCTTTGTGTGTTTGTGGACAGAAAAGAATGCAGCTTGTTGATTGTTGTCACAGCATGTCAAACAAGTCTTAATCAGATGAAATGAGCTAGAATTATACATCGCAGAGCAGCGACTTTGGGAGGTTTCGCTGAGTCAAGGGAAGAGTGGTGTGGGAGAGAGAGTTTATGATCCCTCAGCACCACTCAAAAAGCATCACATGCTGTCTTTTATCTGAACACTTCTGACCTCTATTGGAGATGAAAGGTAATAAACTAAAGACCTCATCAAAAAAGCTCCCCTGAAGAGTCAAAGCTAAATTACATTGTTGTCTTGTCCTCAAATGCATTTTAGTTGCTGGGAGTTTATACCATGGATATATTCTTCATTCTAATGACTCTGTAATGCACTGTAGGGAAATCCCCTTTTTAATGAGTTTTCTTGTTACTGTGCATGTAGGTTCTATTCATTTGAAACCTCAGATGGTAATCCTCTCAAACACAAGGGGGAGCATGACTGCTGCTGTGATGAGTGTTTGCACTGACCAGGATTTTAGGCAGTGTTCCTCTTGTTGGCTATTCTCAAACACTTAGTTTGCAAATAATTGACAGAAAATTTAAAAGAAAAAAAAAGGTTTAGCTCATTGTTTACTTCCAGGAAGTTCAAATCTGTGACTTTCTTCTCACCTTAGTAGTCAAATTTCTTTTACAAATGACACATTTAACATGCTGTTGTGATGTTCAGGTTTTTATTTTGGCACACTGGACAGCATTTTCTGATTTTACCACCTTTGTAACCTGAGTTATCAATTTCATATAAATTAGCAAACAACAGCCATTCATTCACAGTACAATCTTTCATGGGACAGGAGAAAACATTTTACACGTATGACACTTGACACTGAAATAACTTAGAACGAGTGCAATGTCATTTGTATTAGTAGCAGAGCACACCAGTTGTTTCTCAGGATCTGACAGTAAATAATGTTTTGTGTTCTTCTACGCATTGCACAGGTCAGCAGTGAAATAGTTTGTAATAATGCAGCTCTCCTCTGGATAAATCCTATGTTCCACCTGAGTCAGAAGAGCTCGCTCATATCAAAAAGTATTGTTTCTCCTTCAGCCTCTTGTCATTTACCTTAATTCCCACACTGTTTTCGGAGAGAAGCAGATGTGTATTTTTGTTAGGGCCTCACTTGCTCAAGTCCTCTCATTTTTGAGCCACTCACTTGCACTGCTCTTGGCAGATAATGGCTGCATCTGTTAGTAGAGCTTTCTACTCCCATTGCAGCATTTTTGTGAACGCATCATTGGGCTAATTTGCCCCATGGCGTTCAGTCACAAAACTGACATTCTGCCTCTTTAGTAGAGCCCAAGAGAGGCTTTTTGATGTTTTGCACTGCTGCAGATCCTTAATAAATCCAGCCCTACATATCATGAAGAGCATTAACCTCTCACTTTGTGCTTATTGGCTAGTTTACTGTGTGAATATTCTTAAAATGACAGCTGAACTGCAACCACTTAATCCAAGTGTGAATATTTTATTTCCTCACTTGGGGAAAAAATGGGGGAGAGATGCTGTGTTGCGCTCCAGCAGAACTACACCTCTGCTGACAAGTGGTATAAAAAAATAGTTAATTATTGGGAAACTGTTCCAATTACAATCTTCATGTCTGAAGCATTTGAATAACAAAAAGAAGAAAAACAGTAATTCTGAAAACAATTTAATAACCTTAAATCATTCAGTAACATAAACAATTTAGATATTAAAAATAATAAATAGCTAGAATATTTTTGCATTTGTCACTTTTAAAAATAAGTTAATGCATCTATGCTCATGGAAAAATAAGCTAATCAAAGCAAAAAAAATAAAAAATAAAGCAACAATCCTTAAAGAAGGAAAAAAAGCTATGATTGTTTATTTTAACTTATTTGGCTGATCATTTTCTAATTTTAATACTTTCTCTAATTTCTCTTGCATCAGAGAACTATGTATTTCTAATTATTTCATTTATTTCATAAACTATTTAAAGGCTGCTGTTTAACCACACAAAAAAAGTGCTGATGGTGACTGAAAATGTCATTTATTTGCACAGAGGCGAGCTAAGCCTTATCCAAAACTTCCTGCTTAAACAGAATCACTTACCACAAACCTACAAAATATCTACACAAAATATATTATAAAACCATTAAAAATGTTTTCTGTTGTAAAACAAATGTGTCCTTTATTATGTGGTATACTTTTAGTGCAGATCTATTCAGCTGTCTAACACATTTATTTTCATGTCAGTCTAAGGGCACTTTACTCATCATAAGGAGCCTAAGCCTAACCTAACCCCTAACCCCTACACAAAATAGGCTTTGCAGCTGCTTTGAAAATTTCCCAAACATGCCTAACCAGTAAATTATGATTTAAAAAAAACAAACATTTTATTAGTTGAGGAAGGTAAATTTAATTTTGAAATCACAAAGTTTCATTGAATTTTTTTCACACAAGAATGATTTCATTTCATTTTTGTACTATATAAAACAGCTTCTAAGATTTAAAATTAATTTAAGCATTGCCACTGTTATGAAGGAAAGCAGTGTCTGTTAAAACATTTAATCATTCACACGTAGATAACCATAAAAAATTAATCTAAAATACTATATAGTATCAATCCAGTATCTGTAAGACAGTACAGGAAGTAAAATCAACTTAAAATACAGTTCGTGTGTTTTTGGGAAATTACACTTTTTAAAAATCAATTAATGAATGTGTTTTTATAATTTTGTCTCTGTACAGCACCACAGGGGAGTTTAGAAACAAGCAATCAAAGTGTGGTTGAAGTGCAGACTTTTATCTTTAATTCAAGGGGTTTAACAACAGCTTTGCCTGAACTGTTTAGGAATTAGAGCCATTTTATTCATAGTACCTGACAGTCAATAGGAATGGACCACTGTCTGATAAATGGCTTTATGGTCAGGTGAGGGCTGTTCCCCTGTTATTCCATGACAAATTAAGCAGATAAAAGATATGGAGGTGTTCAACTTGTATTTGGTAGGTTTTCAATGGAACTCCCAATATGAGGTCCAAAGAGATGCAAGTGAAAGCGGCAATCATTAGGCTGAAAAACCTAATAATAAACCTATAAGAGTGTCCAAATCAACAAACAAATACAGTACATCCTTAAAAGGAGAACGTGCTGACCAACTCAGCAACACCAAAAGGCCAAAAGGCCACAAAAGACAACTCACACAAACGGTCACAGAATTCTTTCCACGGTTAAAAGAAGCCCTTCACAGCCACATCCAAGTCGATAACACTCTGAAGAAGGTAGGCATATCATTGTACAAGTCTACAATGAAGAGAAACCATCATAAATGTAAATAGTGTTTACAACGAGGTACAAACCACTGGTTACACTCAGGAACAAAAAGGCCAGAAAACACCTAAAAGAGCCTGAACAGTTCTGGGAAAAATGTTTAGATAAAACCAGATTGTGCCAGAATGATGGGAAGATGAATGTCTGAAGAAGGAGAGAAACAGCTCAGAATCTGAAGCATTATCACATCACCTGTCAAACAGAGTGGAGGCAGTGTTATGGCATGAGCACGTACAGCCATCAGTGGAACAGGGTCACTAGTGTTTATTCATGCTAAAAGAAGTAGTAGGATGAAGCGTACGGGGCTATGCTCCCTGCACAGATTCAGACAAATGCTGCAAAACTGACTGGACAGCACTTCACAGTCCAAATGACCTAAAGCATACTGCAAAAGCAAATCAAGAGTTTTTCAAGGCAAAGAAATGGGATGTTCTTCAATGGCCAATCAGGCATCTGAATGCAAGAGAAGGCAGAAAGACCCACAAACAAGTAGCAACTGAAGGTGGCTGCAGTAAAGGCCCGACACAGCATCTCAAGGTAGGAAATGCAGCATTTGGTGATATCAGTGGGTTCTAGACTTCACTGACAGTCACTGACTGCAAAGTATTCTATCCAAGCATTAAAAGCAACCTTTATCTTTAAAATTATGTTAGTCCGTCCAACTACTTTGAGGTTCTGAAAATGGGTTACTATTCATAAAAATGCCTGTAATTCCTTAGCAGGTAATGCAATACGTCTGTCAAACCCCTTGAGCTAAAAAATAAATAAAGCTGAAATTCTGGACTTCCATCACATCTTGATTTTTAAGCTTAAAATTCCCCGTGGGGGTATACAGATAGGGGGGGGAAGTAATTGTCCAACAATGTATGGACTGAATTGTATAACCTAAGTGTATCAATGTGCTGTATGTTCCTGAAATTCTTCTCCAGCTTTACTTTTACTTTTGCTGTGAATAGGTCCAACTTTAAGTAAGATTGTGAAAAACTTTTCACTACTGAATGTCATCAAAGACATTCTGAAACTCCACTTTATACAAAATGTTAAAGAAAGAAAGAAAACTATCCACTGATTGTCTGGAGGCCACTTTAAAGCTTCTCTGGAGTTTGCTCATTTTTCTTTCTAAAAAGATTTTTGAGCTTTAAAGGTTTCTTGCTCTTTTCCTTATCCTTGCTCCTGTCATCTGCAGCCTCAGAGGGCGATGATGACGGAGCTGGGAGGACAACCCTTGCCGGTGGTGGTGGCAGTGGCTGCTCCATATCTGCTAGCAGCCTGCCGGCAGAGAGGTTTGGTGCTGAAAACATGGAGCTGCGTGACTTTTCAAGGATGCCATCATACACGAGCTGGCTCAGCGGGCCAACAGTGAAAAAGTCTGACGAGGACTTCCACGGCACCTGGGAAGTTAACATAAGATCTGGCTGTACATGTCGAGCTGGCAGTGAACTTGATTCTGATACCCCCAACTCCTCCCTCACTATGAATTGTTTAGGCATTTCTCTTGGAATATCGACTCTATCCCAAGAGATTTTTCTAGTGGGAGTGTCTATGGAGCTTTCAGCATCCTCTTTAGGCATTCTCGCCATTCTCCTTCTGAGAGAACCAGCAGACATCTCAAGTTCATTTCTCTGTAAACTTTTACTTGTTGATGGCTCTAAGCATAACTCTTGCATCACTGAAGAGGATGAGGTATCCACAAGTGCTTCAAGTTTCTCTCTGGGAAGTATCTTTATTGACGCAACATCTGTACAATACTCCAGCTCATCTCTAGATATTTTTCTTGGTGGTGTTCTAGCTGTCTCAACCATTTTGTCTTTTGCTAATGCCCTCACAGAGGAATCGAGACATTCCCCTTTATGGAACGTGTGCTTCCTGGAACCTGTGTCCTGGGAAATCCTTCTGGAGTCAAATGGATGCTCAAGATCATCTCTCGTCATCTTTCCTGAGGCAGAGTCAACTGAAGTCCCCATCATGTCTCTTGATATCTTCCTTTGTGCAACATCAGCTGATGCTTCTACTTTATCCCAAATCATCTTTCTCACATCTAGTGCTAAATCACTCCTTTCTCTGTATATATTCTTTGACGAAATTTCTATCAAATCCCCCACGGTGTCTTTTTCTACTTTCCTGGGTGAAAATGTTTCATCTATCTCATTTGAAATTCCCTTTTTAAGCGCAGCATCAATGGGAAGTCCAGTCCTGTCACGTGACATCTTCCTTGATGCAGAATCTATGAATGACTCTTCTGTAGACATTTTCAAAGGAGAGGTTTCCAAAGAAGTATCCAAGGCTTTGTTTTTTGCCGTCTTGCTACAGGCGATATCAACAGAAGTTTCAAGGTCTTCTGCAGAAATTTTGTGAACTGTTGATTCAACGACCGCCTCCGCTTCTTTAAACAAAGTTTTCGTAACAGGGCTCTCAGCGTGCAGCTCGGTGTCATCGTGATAGAGCTTTCGAGAGGAAATGTCAACAGCAGAACTGGGGAACAGTTTGCTGAGAGGAGAAGTGATATACTCTGACTCTGAGAACCTCTCTTGGGAATCTCTATTAGTGAGAGAAAGGAAAAGAAGCAAAAGGAAAGAAAACAGGAAGGAAACAAATCAAAGAGCAGATAAAGCTTGTGAAAAGTTAATGAACGCTGTTTAAAATGCACAGTGTTTAAAATCGCAGTGGCCTTTAAAAGCTGCGAACAGGCAGACGTACTGTTTTTTTAGTGTTTTTAGGAAGTGCTCCTCTTCCCCATCATAGCAAGGGTAGGAAGTTCGGATGGGGATGAGAAGGTCAGGGTCTGGGGAGATTATGGCGGCCGGTGGTTGAGGAATGACCCCGGAACGACGTGACCGACGTATGGATACCCGCGCTCCGGGAGAGCGTTTAAGTGGTGCAACAGAAACTGGAGGGAAACCAAAGATTAAACAATTACGAAAACTGAAGAATCGATATGGTAAGACCAGAAAGCTACTCATTAAAATTTGTCTGCAAATATCCGCACTAAATATGTGGTTGTGGATGCTTGGTGATGTAGCAACCGAGAGGGCTTTTTGCTAGACTACTGTATCTATATGTAAATGTAAACTTGGCACAACAAAAGTAAGGAAATTTGTGTTTGGTCGATTATTTCTTTGTTGTAACGATGCTTGTTGGCAACAAATCTTAGAATGTGGGAAAGCCTGTTTATTTCCCCTTAATTGGTGCCACAGTTGTAAGAAAACTGCATTTTTGTTGAGCAGCAGAGTTGAGTATGTGGGTTGCACCCATGAAAAATTTGCCAAATCTTCTCTGCCAATGCCAAACAGTATTCTTGAAGCAGCAATCATCCAAAGTTTTTCATGTGTGCAACCCATATAGGACCCATCTAATACTAGAATTTTTTTTGTTTTGTTTTTTGTGAAAGAGCATTATTGGATATCAAATTGTTATTAAACTTGTGTTTTCAGGTGAAATACAAACCATGAAGGGTGTAACTAAATGCAAAGTATTAAATTCCGCCAATGTGTTAACTGAATTCAATAATCATCACATGCTACTTCCCTCATGACCAGATTCCTATCCAATGTAACACTTTCTGACACTGACACTAATGGGGACTTAACTAAAACTGGAAAAACTCCTCATTCCTGTTTCTTACCTGGCATCTGAGGTAAAATTGGAGAGGTAGACTCATCTAAAAGATCCTCTATGGAACCATGAATGGAGCTGTGACACGAACAAGATGACTGGGACAATCTAGGCAATCCCAGGGCGATCGAGTCAGAGTAGAGTTGAGCGGTGAGGTTCGCTAAGCCAGGATTTCTGATGATGGGAAAGCCACAGAGGAGCTCAATCTGTTGCCAGCGATGAAGACGCTCCCGCAGGCAGGCTGTTACTTCAGACAAGGCGTTCCTTTACGAGATGCAAAAAGCTTTGTGATGAAATGCTGAATGTTTATATTGACAGACACAAACAAATACCTGCACAGGTAACTTTGCGACTCACTTTGCCTCCAGAATCTTTTGGTCGACTTGGTCTAAAGAGGAGCTGTGGGCAACATGGAGTGTGCCCAGTACAGAGCTCCTCTTTTTCTTAATCCTCTCTGCCTGGAAAAAAAAAGGGGATGTATGAGTTTTGGTAATCACATATGCAGGATAGTCACTATAATACCATTATCCTTGTATATACTGACTCATGGATTACCTCCTCCTTAGCAGTCGCAAGCTGTAGTTCTGCACTTTGCTTTTTAACATTGTAGTACTGCACCTCTACCTCATGTGTCAGCTGCAGCCACTGCTGAAGCACCTCTGAAACAGTCCAACTGGCCTGCATGTCCTTCTCGGCCTGCTTCAGTGCTCCACGGACCTGAAGAGGTGGCCAATGTTAAAAATCAGTATGTAGAAAATAATTTATGGTTCAGTCTAGCCACACTGGGGTGATCGGTGTCTTGCATTTGTGAAGCTGCTTCCCTTAAATGCCGTGCTTTTACCTGTTCCAGCTCCTCCTCCGCATATCGGAGGCGGCTCAGCTCACTGACAGCTCCCTGCCTCAGCTCGTGCAGACGGTGAGCCTCTTCCTGTGCCCCCATGATCTCATCTCTCATCTTCTCCTCCAGGCACTGTTTTTCCTCTGCCACATTACGCTTTTCTTCCTGGGCTCGCTCCAGTCTGAATAAATCAAAGTTTGTTTTTTTTTAGCTCAATCACACAAAGCAAAAGCAATCCAGTCACATACAGTAGCTAAGAGACTTAGAAAGAAAAAAATCACAGTTCTTACTGTTCTTGCAGTTCTATGAGGCTCTGTTCAGCTCTCTGGAGACTTTCTAAATCTTTCATCATCTTGGTTATGTGGACTTTGCTGGCTTTGTTCTGCAACTGGGCAAACCAGCAGCCACCAACTCCCATCACAACTGACACAATGAGGAGTAGGTCCTTCATGTAGTTATGAGGGGGGCCTATGAAGGAATGAAGATCAGGATTATTGATTGGTTATTACTATAAATAAGAACACGTAACAGTGTGAACATTAAGTAAGCCAAACACAAAGAGCAAAAATATAAACTGATTCAGCAATTTTGCCGCCTGATTGATCCTTTTATTTTATTTTAAAATGAGGGGGGAAAATAATTTGATAGTTATGGTATGTTAAAAAATGGCAACAGGATATATATATATATATATATATATATATATATATCTTTGATTCTTCAAAGACAGAGAGGGAATAAAGTGAGGGTTTTTCTTACGTGTAGGTGGTCCGAACAGGACAACATCCAGAGCTTTGATGGTGAGCTTCTGTTTGTCTCTCTGGTCCTGAACTCTTAGCTGGCCACTCAGGAATGAAGGCTCATTAGCTGCAATCCTACAAATGGATACGGTGGGCATGATAGGTTCAGTGTTCATGAGGCACCTAACAACAAGTAATCTGTTTTCACCATCCCACTGGCATGATGCAATGTAAAGTTATTTTCTCTCCAACAAAATATGTTCTAATTATAAACCATAAGACCTTTGAATTAATTTCGTAATATTATTGTCATTACTATTATTTGGACTTTTTACTTTTAATGTTTCACTTAGTTTTTTTTTTTCATGGTTTGGTTAGGGTTAGGAAAATATGGAGACTTGTGTATTTTGGGGGTTACCAGGGTGATGAGTCCTACCCCATCTAACATATGACTGGTTGCCTGAAAGAGCTTAGCAGGAGCAAAGGGAGAATGGAGATGGGAAGACATGTTGACTACAGATATAACTGTGAACAAAACAAATGTAATCTGGGAGAAAATGTGGTTCCTTCAAATTTAATTGTTAATATGATTTTTTCAGGAGACCAAGATTTGTAGTGGGCACCTTCTTTGTTATTCTCACCTGGGGAGCGTGTTTCCATTGACTTTGAAGTCTTTAAAATTTCTCTCATACTGTGACAGCTCAACAAACTCCTTCAGCCAGTGGAGCACGTCATCCTGAGTCCAATTATGTACTAAAAAAAAAAACAAAAAAAAACAACACAAACTTTGAGATAAAACATGTTGTGATGCTTACTGGACACAAACACATGGACTCGCTCTTTCACCCGCATACCTTCGGATGACTTCCAGCCTCTCCAGAGCTCCTCAACTGTGATGTGCTGGTCTTCTCTGTGCAGGTTGCTGTGTTTGTTGGTCTGTTGCTGCTTCATGTCTTCAATGATGAACTGCGACGGTGGAGAAAAACAATACAACGGGATAACAATAAGCCTTTTTTTTTTTCTTTCTCCAGGTACAACACTAAAATGCACAGATAGGGGTCACAAGCACATAACATTATTTGAACATTATTTCTGTCCAGGATAAATTGGGTGAGTGTTGCATTGTGTGTCATGTGGTTGGATTTCAGTCTAGAAATAAGGAGTGGGTGTTTTGCGTGCACATTTATTTAGAATGGATGCAGAAGCCTAAGTGTGTATTGCAAAGTTCAGGGATTGCATGTGTGTGTCGCTGCTGTCTTGGAATGTGCGCTTGGCTCTAAACGGAGGCTTCATATGATGGCTAGAGGAATTTTGGGACTTTGATGAGCCCAGACCCCTCCTCTCGCATCTCTATGGTAACTGTAACCCAAGCTCCTGGATACTGTATCCCCCCGAAGCTCTTTCTGAAAGGCAAAGGCATTCTAGAATTCCGGGATTATTACCTACCGCACAAGCAACCGGTATAGCATTGAGGTAGTTTATTATTAAAGCAGTCTGTGCTAACAACAACAAACTGGCTGAAAACTGAAGGAAAATGGTGTCAGGACACACTGCGTGCTGTTAACTATGACTATAAAGGTCAGCCGTGTTACAGTTTTCTATTTGTGCAAACCACTTTTGTCACTGAGCCAAAGGCAAAGTTATACTGCTATCCTTGAAGGAGCATTTGACTCTTCCAGCAGCAATAGCACCTGTTGTTGCACTGCTAAACACTGTCTGCCTCATGCATGCAAAAACACACATGCACAGGGATTAAATAAAATAAATAAATAAAATAAGAAAATGGGTTAAATATTTAAGGAAGAACAAGATATCTACCTCCACACTCTCCTCCACCTCAATCCCGCCATCTTGGTCATCGTCCATCATCTGATGGATGCTCCGAAGAGCCTCCAAGCTGAAGCGATCGGCCTCGCTCATACATGGCGGAGACACCACCATGCAGGGGTCTACATGGGTGGGAAAGGCAATAATACATCTCATTATTTCACTCAGTTTATCCTGAGAATAACTTTCATTTGCCCACTTCAAATCATCAGTTAAGCTCGTGTACAAGAGCCTTTCTTTTGGCTCATAAAGGGCATGCATAATCTATAATGGCCACAAGACCAACAAAGAGAGTGTACAATATCTTATTGTCTCCTCTTTGCATTTGGCAGTCATCACCATTTCTCTAAAAAATCCCAAGTAGCAGTGATTAAAGACTGCCTGTTCATCAAATGGAATTACACATGGTGTTCTGTTTAATCTCATTGTCCTCTGTCTGATTCTGGAGAGAGACATCATTTGTGTCTTTTTCACTTTCTTTTTTTTTTTTTTGCATCTCTTTTTCTGTCAGTAAACTTAAAATGCAACCCTCATACTAATCCAAAGTTCTAGTTTTTTTTTTAATGAATTCATTAAGGTCAAATAGGTTTAAAACAGCTTGAACTAGTTTTATCAACAAAAAAAAAAAAGCTCAAACCTTCACAATCATAATGACATCTCTGTGGAGTCATTATAGGCAAATCAACTGCTGTAATTTGGTTTAAACCGTACACTGTGTTCCTGGCTTGAGTAGAAGTTGAGTACACTGATGCATTAGAAGATGACCCACAGCTTTCCGTCATCGGTCAGTCTGCTGAGTCACAGCCCATTTTCGTCTCTGTGACAAGAGTCTGGGTGTTTCAAGGGGCAAGACCCAAAGGGTCAAAGGTCTGCTAGCTAAGCCAGCTGTTAGCCAGCTCCACTAGCTATTCCTTGCCAACAATGTACAGAATAAATAACCCATGGGTTAAAAAAAAACAAAAAAAAACTGAGAATTCCCATTGCTCAGCATCCTGCTCTTAAGCATCGTGTATGGTCTTACAAAAATATTGGCATTGATCTGTTAAGTTTTTGTTCGCTTGTTTGTTTGTTTCTTATGAAGCAATTTTTTGCATTTTCAGACATGAGCCCCATGTTTTCTTCATGTGTAAGTGGAGCTTCTTCTGGCTCACAAAGCTGTGTAAGCGGAAGGCCCTAAAACACCGTCTGTACCTTCACTACTCACCTTGAGGCAATTAATCTGTTAAATATTTGTGCTGTTGAGAATCACCTGCATTTATGAGCAATAGCTAGTAAACAAGTAAATGAATAAAACTATGAAACCGGAGTTCATGTTTAGGGTAAGGTTTAGTTGTTGTAAGGGTAAGTCTCCAGGAAATGAATGTAGTTCGATCTAAGTGTCCTGTGAAGAGATGGGAAACACAACTGCGTGTTTGTGGGCATGTGATTGTTTGGGTTTAACGCGGCCCCTGCAGGACCTCCACATAGAAACTTTCCACAGGTGAGCGGAAGCTGTTGGAATCCTGTGAGAGTGGAGCACATTGTAGCACATGTATATTTAGATGCAATTGTCAGTCCGAACACTATCATTAGCCCTCTTAATACGTTTATGCATGATTTATGGGTACATATGTTTAAATAGTAACTAATGCAAAACATTTCCTAAGTGCATTATTAGCAGCATGTGCAAGTTTCACAAACACACACTCACAAAAGGGAATTTTACGAATAGCCTAATGGCTTTATTAAACAATAAATAACTAAATAAAACAGGACTTCAGGTTAAATTTTTTTAAATGATTATTTGTTCAAGATCAAATTTCATAACAGCCGCCTATCATGCCTATAACAGTGATAGGGCAGATTTGAACACAACCTAAACACCTTGTAAAGTGTTAACTTTTTTCACGTTTTCTCTTTTGTTGGATCGACGCATCAATCAGTACGTACCTGCCGGGTCAAAACCTGCGCTCTCAGCGGGGAAGGTAACGCCCTGGAGGTCCCCGGCACCTTGCGCGGCCCAAAAGAGCGCAGCGAGGAAAACGAGCAATAGAGGGGACGGAGGAAGCATTTCACAGGGTCGGTAATATTGTTGTCCAAAAGATGAGAAACTCCTCAAAATAAAAGAATAAAGAACATATACATAAACAACCCCCGTTTCGGAGGCACCAGCGTCAGTCTGCGAAAGAGTGTTAAGCGATCTGCGTTGCTATTATGGGTACATCCAGAAGGGAGATGTGATAGGCTGCTGAGGTCCAGTTGAGAGATCAGGCGGTGGGACTAGTGTGCTGACTGAGAGGTAAAGTTTTCGTGGAAAAAAAAATTAATCAAAGCGTAATTCAAACACAATAAGGATGAGTCAAAGTCCTTCAAAGCTGTGCATGAAAATCAGCTTCTGGCATAATAAATCCATAATCCGTGTAATATAATCATCGGAATAAATGCTGCTGGGAGTGATCCATTGCAAAAATAAAAAATAAAGTAGTCTTTTTCTTTTTTTTAAGAATCCAGTTGTAACTAAAGGGAAGAGAGTCTGAGTTTGTTTGGGTCGGGTTTGGGTCTTTTATAATCCAGCTAATCGTACAAAAGGTTCTCTGGCCTCTCTACATGCAGGCCTTTCCCAGAGATGTTATGTTCTTCCGCAGAACTCCTCCCCCTCACTCCATTTCCAGCATCGGGGCCCCTTAATTAGTTTTCCTAACATATTTCCCAGCCCATCCAAATGGGGGTTAAAAATCCCATATGCTACTGCGCCTCTCGACTAAAACTGACATGGAGAATTGATTTTTCAGAGTTAGTTTCCTTTTTTGTCGCAGGTAGCTTTGCAGTGAATCAATTAAACCCTTTAGACCTCAGTCCTGATATCATAGCCTGACTGTCTGGGTCTGGCAGTTGTATCCTTGATTGCAATTCTTCAAGCTTTGTGAAAGGGCTTAGCGACTGTTTGCACACCTGTTTATTAATGATGTCTATATGCGGCTTCCCATTTATCACACGCTAACACAGGAACTCTCAGATGCACGCTCTTGTTGAAACTTAGAGAGCGCGGTGGACTAAAGCAGACTGCAAGTGAGTCTCAAGTGAGTTGAGATCT
>JAMQGT020015481.1:60000-66129 GCA_024447675.2 Pterophyllum scalare | reverse complement strand
CACAGGGATGCTCTTCTTGTGATCCAGTGGAACATCCGTGCATTCATGGGGGTCAAGAATTGGCCCTGGATGAAGCTGTACTTCAAGATCAAACCTCTGCTGAAGTCAGCAGAGACTGAGAAAGAGATGGCCAACATGAAGGAAGAGTTTGCCAAGCTTAAAGAGGCTTATGCAAAATCAGAAGCCCGCAAGAAGGAACTCGAGGAGAAAATGGTCACTCTTCTCCAAGAGAAGAATGACCTGCAGCTCCAAGTTCAGACTGTATGTTAAAAAAATTATTTCTTAGAGCTTGACAACTAATATCAACTTCACGTGCCGTTTGATGTCTGCTAAAGCTGTATGTCGGGCTTTTTGTCTCCACCAACAGGAGCAAGATAATCTTTGCGATGCTGAAGAAAGATGTGAAGGGCTGATCAAGAGCAAGATTCAGCTGGAGGCAAAAATCAAAGAGCTGACAGAAAGGTTGGACGATGAGGAGGAGATGAATGCTGAACTGACTGCTAAGAAGAGGAAGCTGGAGGACGAGTGCTCCGAGCTGAAGAAAGACATCGATGACTTGGAGCTGACTCTAGCTAAAGTGGAGAAAGAGAAGCATGCCACTGAGAACAAGGTATTATAAAACATACAGAACACAGACACAGACAACAATGCTAACATTGTTCTGATAGTAGGGTCTATGCAACACTTGCAACAGGTGAAGAACCTTGTTGAGGAGATGGCTGCTCAGGATGAAATCATTGCCAAACTGACCAAGGAAAAGAAAGCCTTACAGGAAGCTCACCAGCAAACTCTGGATGACCTGCAGAGTGAAGAAGACAAAGTCAACACTCTGACCAAGGCCAAGGCTAAGCTGGAGCAGCAAGTGGATGATGTAAGAACTACAAACTTAGTTTGACTTAATAGTTTACAGTTTTTAAAAATAATAATAATATTTATTATCGCTCACAGCTTGAGGGGTCTTTAGAGCAAGAAAAGAAAGTACGTATGGACCTTGAGAGAGCTAAAAGGAAGCTGGAAGGAGACCTCAAGTTAGCTCAAGAAAGTATCATGGACCTGGAAAATGACAAGCAGCAACTCGAAGAAAGGCTGAAAAAGTAAGATGGGAGGCATTTTTTATAGCTAAGATGTAAGTTGGGCAACAGCCAATAAGCCTTATGTTTTTCTGTTCACAGGAAGGATTTTGAGATTAATCAGCTGAATGGTAAAATAGAAGATGAACAGGCAATGAGTGCCCAGCTCCAGAAAAAACTGAAGGAGTTGCAGGTATGAAAAAGTGTGTGAAAAGGACCACAGTTTATAGTAAGAAAATTTCATGTCAGGGTTTGTTTTGATTTTGCTGTAGGCCCGCATCGAGGAGCTGGAGGAAGAGCTTGAAGCTGAGCGAGCGGCCCGAGCCAAGGTGGAGAAGCAGAGAGCTGACCTGGCCAGAGAGCTGGAGGAGATCAGTGAGAGGCTGGAGGAGGCTGGAGGAGCGACAGCTGCTCAGATTGAGATGAACAAGAAGAGGGAGGCCGAGTTCCAGAAGCTGCGCAGAGACCTCGAAGAGGCCACTCTGCATCACGAAGCCACTACTGCCACACTCAGGAAGAAACAAGCCGACAGTGTTGCTGAGCTGGGAGAGCAGATTGACAACCTGCAGAGAGTCAAGCAGAAACTGGAGAAGGAGAAGAGTGAGCTCAGACTGGAGCTGGATGACGTGGTCTCCAATATGGAGCAAACTGTCAAGGCAAAGGCAAGTTACTTTCAAGTATTAGGTTCTGTTCTTGTTGCCACATTAAACATTCATTTTGTAATGATGTATGTATCATTCCTGCTGCTCTTTGTTCACAGAACAACTTGGAGAAAATGTGCAGGTCTCTGGAAGACCAGATGAATGAATATAAAACAAAGGCAGAAGAGGGACAGCGCACCATCAATGACTTCACCATGCAGAGAGCAAAGCTTCAGACTGAGAATGGTATGCATTAGGTTGGAACAGCATATTTTAATTGTTCCAATGTGCAGAACTAAATTTAATCTTATGCATAAATAAGGTGAATTTGCAAGGCAGCTTGAGGAAAAAGATTCCCTGGTGTCTCAACTTACAAGAGGAAAACAGTCCTACACTCAGCAAATTGAAGACCTGAAGAGACAACTGGAGGAAGAAATCAAGGTAACAAACAAAGATCGATCTGACCTCAGTAGGTAGAGACTATTGGTAAACCCAGTGCAAAAAGATACACTTTGATTTTAGGCCAAGAATGCATTAGCCCATGCAGTGCAGTCTGCTCGCCATGACTGTGACCTGCTCAGGGAGCAGTACGAGGAGGAGCAGGAGGCTAAAGGTGAACTGCAGCGCGGCATGTCCAAGGCCAACTCTGAGGTGGCTCAGTGGAGAACCAAGTATGAAACTGATGCCATCCAGAGGACTGAGGAACTGGAAGAGGCCAAGTAAGTCAAATACATTTCTCTCCAATAGCTCAGCAAAAGTTAAGAGCATCTAACCACAAATAAATTATCTTCATAACTTAGAAAGAAGCTGGCTCAGCGTCTGCAGGAGGCTGAGGAGGTTGTTGAAGCAGTAAATGCTAAATGTTCGTCTCTGGAGAAGACCAAACATAGACTGCAGAACGAGATTGAAGATCTCATGGTGGATGTAGAGAGGTCTAATGCTGCTGCCGCCGCTCTGGACAAGAAGCAAAGAAACTTTGATAAGGTTTCAATTCAGCACCTATTATTCCAGTGAGGGTAAAGAAAAGCATTTATCTAACATGAAAACTGTTCGCAGGTCTTGGCAGAATGGAAACAAAAGTATGAGGAGTCTCAAACAGAGCTGGAGAGCTCTCAGAAGGAGGCCAGGTCTCTGAGCACTGAACTCTTCAAACTGAAGAACTCCTATGAAGAATCTCTTGAACATTTGGAGACCATGAAGAGAGAGAACAAGAACTTACAAGGTCAGTCAGTTTTCCATGAGAAACCATACATGAAGTGTTTGCTGTCGTTCTGACTTCTTTTGCTTTTACCTTTTGGCCCTTAGAGGAAATATCTGACCTCACTGAACAAATTAGTGAGGGTGGAAAAAGTATTCATGAGCTTGAGAAGATTCGAAAGCAGTTGGAACAAGAGAAGTCTGAGATACAGACAGCTCTGGAGGAAGTAGAGGTAAAAAAGTGGACACTTTCAAATTTGAAAGATTTTAGGTTCCATCCATCCATCTTCTTACACTTTTCCAACTCAGAGTCGTGGGGGTAGCTATATAGTAACTCATATTTATTGTTTCATTTGTGACAGGCCACACTGGAGCATGAGGAAGGGAAGATTCTCAGAGCCCAGCTTGAGTTTAACCAGGTAAAGGCTGACATCGAGCGCAAGCTGGTTGAGAAGGATGAAGAAATGGAGCAAGCGAAGAGAAACCACCAGCGAATTGTGGATACTCTTCAGAGCTCTCTTGAGGCTGAGACTCGCAGCAGGAATGAGGCTCTGCGTCTGAAAAAGAAGATGGAGGGAGACCTCAATGAGATGGAGATCCAGCTGAGCCAGGCCAACAGGCAGGCAGCTGAGGCCCAGAAACAGCTTAAGGCGGTCCATGCACATCTGAAGGTCTGAACAAACGCGCAGATAGAATGATCCTTCCTCTTTAAAAACAAAAACAAAACAAAACATAATTTGAAATCCTTTGGCTTTCCATTTTCAAGGATACTCAACTTCATCTCGATGACTCTCTGCGAGCCAATGATGATCTTAAAGAGAATATCGCCATTGTTGATAGACGCAACAACCTTCTTCAGGCTGAACTGGAGGAACTGAGGGCTGCTCTGGAGCAAACGGAGAGAAGTCGCAAACTTGCTGAGCAAGAGCTGCTGGATGTTAGTGAGAGGGTGCAGCTACTGCACTCACAGGTGAGATATAAAGGTTGCTGTTGTGGTTGTGTATACAATCCATTTCAGCTCAGTTGTGTCAACAGTTTTCACCCTGAAATCAATGTTCATTATCTTAAAACAGAACACAAGTTTGATAAACCAGAAAAAGAAGTTAGAAGCTGATACAGCCCAGCTTCAGACAGAAGTAGAAGATGCAGCTCAGGAATGTAGAAATGCTGAAGAGAAGGCCAAGAAGGCCATCACTGATGCCGCCATGATGGCAGAGGAGCTGAAGAAAGAGCAGGACACCAGCGCTCATCTGGAGCGCATGAAGAAGAACATGGAGCAAACCATCAAAGACCTGCAGCACCGCCTGGATGAAGCTGAGCAGATCGCCATGAAGGGAGGCAAGAAGCAGGTTCAGAAGCTCGAAGCCAGGGTGCGTATCACACTCTAATCTCCCCGTATAGTGTATTTGATTCCAGCATCATCAAATATATCAAATAAATATGTACTTCAAATCACAGTGATGCTGCCTGAATTTTGTTGTGGGATCCAAATTCTGCAGGTCAAGGAGCTTGAAAATGAGGTGGAAAGTGAGCAGAAAAAGGCCAGCGATGCTGTAAAGGGAGTAAGAAAGTATGAAAGGCGTATCAAGGAGCTCACTTATCAGGTAACTGTAATTCTATACCAGCGTTTACTTGTGTGAGAAGAAAAATGTGCTCACAATCACACGATGTCAAAATTTTTTACCTGCTGTTTTTTTGTACTAATTAGACTGAAGAAGATCGCAAAAATCTCGCACGTCTTCAAGACTTGGTGGACAAGCTGCAGCTAAAGGTCAAATCCTACAAGAAGGCTGCAGAGGAAGCTGTGAGTTATCTAGAGTTTAACCAGGGCACATTATAGGACCACTGAGTCAAATATTTTTTCAGCAAATCCAATTGTGTTTCCCCTGTACAGGAGGAACAGGCCAACAATAATCTTACCAAGTTCCGCAAACTTCAACATGAGCTCGATGAAGCTGAGGAGCGAGCTGACATCGCTGAGTCTCAGGTCAACAAGCTACGTGCCAAAAGCCGCGATGTGGGATCAAAGGTTTGTATGTGTATATGTCAAAAAAATGCATTAGTCTAGAATATTAGAACTCTCATAGCACCCTGCTGACAAAGTTCAGCTTTATTATCTTTCCCTGCTTAGCGTACCATGCACCATCACTGGAGTCTCACTGTAGAATTGACTATATTTTTTTTTACTGCATTTACAATCCAGCTGCTCTTCTCAAATCCAGAGAGCTCACTTTTTTAATCTGATTTTAATTTTCAATTTTGTGTTTCAGAAAGGGCTCGATGAAGAATGAAGTTCTCCCTCAAAAGATCCTCTCTGAGACGCCTCTTGAGCCAGTGTCTCCCTAAGCGTGTGATTTTGTTTAGTAGAATAAATTTAATGAGCATCTCATACAGCTTTGTGAGTTTTTATTGACACAAATGTTTATTGTTTCTACCGGTGAGAACTTCACTTAAATCTATAAAATTCTGGCTACACTACATAAAAAAAAAAAAGTAAGTCTTTTGTTTTTAAATGTCAATTACTGGCATTTAAGCATTGTATTATAAGGAATGTAATTCTATGTTATTGAATTTTCCTATAGATATAGTAATATAGTTTTCCCTCAGACACTTGAAATGAAATAATTCTAACAATATACAGATGGAAATATTTACTTACAGTGATTTCAGTGATCAGTTAAACACCCCATCATGGTTTTACTCTCAATAATCACATATGTATTTTAAAAGGAAATAATTCATGTGGGTTAAAAAACATCATACAATAAAACACAGAAAATAAAAAGGTCTGCATGGATTTCCAGAAAAATCAAACATCAAAAATTACTGACAAATGAAACTGTTTACCTGTACACAGGTCAGTACTGCAGACTAACTCAGTATCTTTGAGCTTTTTAAAACAATAACATGGGCCAGAAATCATGTTTGCATCTTATGAATGACACTTTCATTTCTATCATCACTGGGCTGCTTTTATACCTCACTCATCAGAAGGCAGTCAAACACGAAATGATCACCAGATGGAGCTCAAGTGTCCATTTTTAGTTTGATAAAGAAAGCAGTATGAAAAGGTCATGTGAAAGTAACAAAACTCACTTTTGCATATTAACATCACAACAGACTTTTTTTTTAAATTTCTTTGGCTTTTCAGCCATTTTATATTTTATATATTTTAAATTTTCCTGTAACATGTCACCTAAGAATAAACTCAAATATGTACA